>JBBBDQ010000293.1:13445000-13515000 GCA_037127315.1 Ascarosepion bandense | reverse complement strand
AGATGAGGTAGTATTTACAGTATTTACATTATTCGGACTATTGTCCTCATCTTTGTTGCCGGCTCGAAATTCCTAGCACCTGAAGAAGGCCGGAGCGTGCAACAGCCGAAACGTCGAACAATGGCAGCAAAAATGAGGACAATTGTCCGAATAATGTAAAAACTGTATATCTTAGATATTTAAATTGTTGTAGTTGCTTGAGTTCAGTATCTCCGATTTGTAATTTGAATTTTGAGCTGTAATTTATAGTTCATCCTTTCTTCTCTCTTTCATTCACTATTTTCAGCAGAAACAAGTTTTATTTTAATCCGGCATTAGAACGATAAACGTTATATTTATTGGGAAAACTTGTTTGGTGCCATGAAAACCATGAGCCATGAAATTTAAAAAAAAATCGAGTGACCAAAAGTTTTTATGAAGATAATGTCTGCTGACAGAAATTGAACCTGTATTCCCTTTTGGGAATCTGGGCATTCATTTTCAAATCAATCGTTCTATACCTGTAAGTGCTGAGAAGCACTTCCTGCTATGCGAATGTCAATTGCTGTACTGTACATCTATATCTCGGTGGATCAAGGGATAGCAGCTCGGTTTAAAGAATCGGAGAGCTGAGTTCGAATTCCAGATGAATTCGTTACATTCACTAACATGCAAATACCTTTGAGAAATTCTCCCCCTTCACTGTTTAAAGTAAATATGACTGAGTCTTATAGTCTTGACTGACAACAGGTCTAGAAAAGGATAACTCTGAATTCAAAACTTTTAAAAGGCAAATGAAATCCTCAGAAAACGGCCATCAAGCCTAACAAATAGTGGGAAGTACGGCTACACCCTTGAAGTCATGGTCGATCAGGGAGGGATTCATGCAACAAGAGTGAGTATACCCTAAATTTGGATTTGGATCTCTTGTTGGGAGTTTTCAAAAATTATATTTATTTATTTATTAATCGGAGTTCGAATTCCAATTGAATTCGTTACATTCACTTACGCGCAAATAACCATGACAAAGTTATAAATGCATCACTTCTCTCCTCAGCTATGGATTAAAGAACAGGGCAGATCGTGTTCTTTAGATTTGGTTGGCAACCAGTATACCGCAGAAACTTATGGCAACCTGCTCCAGAAAAATCTTCTGCCCAGTCAGTCATGTTTCTTTTGAAAGATGATCGCCCAAGCTTTTATCACTTATGGTACTTATGTAATTGACTGATACTTACATATCGAATCGTAAAGAAAGTAATTAATAAGCAATTAAATTTAAATTTTAATCCTTTTTTTATTTCTTGTTATATTTAATGGGTAAGCGTATTCCAGCAGTCATCTCATATTTAGACAATCAAATCAACACATCGAAAACGTAAACAAAATTTAAACTTATTTATAAATGGAAATTTGTCTGTGTGTGTGTGTGTGTGTGTGTGTGTGTGTCCGTTATCTATAGACTTCAAACGGCTGAACCGATTTTCTTGAAAATTTACTCAGTTGTACTATAAACGTCTGCGAGTGTTCTTAGCTAGGTTTTGTGTCGAGATAACCCCGATAAATATCGAAAATCGTTAATCGAACAAATCGGTTTATTGAAGGAGTGGTCCGATTTTAATCAAATTTTATACACTCATAGACAAAGACATAAGAAACGATATTCAGAAGTTTCAAGGTTGTAGTTCTCACAATATTTCAGAAAATCGATTATATATATATATATAAAAGGCAATATGTTTGTGCGTGTGTCTGTTTATCTGCCTGTATGTCTGTATTTTTTTCAGCCCTTTTATTTTAGTTTTTGCTTCGGGTTTGGCTCTAAGTAGGTATAATTGTAGTTCTTAGTCTTAGCCATGATACCATTTACTTAGAGGACTTATTTAGCCATCATAATTCAGTTTACGACGAAAAAAACTTATTCGATATCGGTACCAGGAAATCAAAAATTGACTTACATCCATTCACTTTTCTTTCAGTTTACGGTTTCGCTTTAACTGGAAACAACTATTGCTTTTTAGTCTTTCGTGCCAACGTCCA
Source organism: Ascarosepion bandense (assembly GCA_037127315.1). Classification (NCBI taxonomy): domain Eukaryota; kingdom Metazoa; phylum Mollusca; class Cephalopoda; order Sepiida; family Sepiidae; genus Ascarosepion; species Ascarosepion bandense. The sequence goes on along the minus strand of JBBBDQ010000293.1, from coordinate 13,512,981 downwards.
AATAGTCTGGTCTCCAGGACCATGGATTAGTTTTAACGCTTTCATGACACCCGAGTAACGCCGGGCTATACTGCTAGTAATTTGTAAGTAATTAAATTTAAATGTTAATCCTTTTTTATTTCTTGTTATATTTAATGGGTATTTCAGTAGTCATCTGATATTTAGACAATAAATGTAATGTTAAACTGTCAAGTGATCGAAATTCCAATGGTAGAATCAATCTATGAGGTTGGCTTACCTATGAAATTAGATTTTTTTTCGGTCAATTTAAGTGTCAGTGTGCCTTGACTACACAGGTGCGTTCATCCAATTATTGGAAAAGAGAATCTATCAACATTTGTAATGGGAAAATTTAAACTTTGCATAAGTGTTTCAGTACATTCAGATATGCAATCTCCAAACATAATATTAGAAATCTGTAATGTTCTTTTGCCAAACACGATGGTATGTTCTGTGTGGTGAGCTTTTCGCGTTCATTCATCAAATTTTTTATCAAATTTACAGGCCCAATCTTTATATAAAAACAAATGTTATATATCGCCGTACGACAACAAAACAACAAACACGCATATATAAAAATATAAGGTTATATTTTTATTAATGACGACAACCGTGTGGAATAGAGAACGGAAGGGTGAGATGCACATAGAATGGGTTGACGGGAGTGTAGTCTTGCCTGTGGTGTTTCTCTGCTTCCACTGGCCGTTCTCTGCTGGCGAATCCGTGTGTCGAGGTCTTTTTATAGTCTCTAGAACCGGGACTTTCCTTCCGGTTTTGCCTCGCCCACGCAACGCCCACGTAATTCTAAGAGGCACCTGATCTGTTTGCCTCTGTAGCCATTTCCGCCGCTGTCGGAAATAAGGTCAAAACGACATCCGCTCCGGCCTCGACAGGATGTATTTCACAAACACCTGTCTTGTCGCTTCGCCGCTCCCTTCACCGACGAGAAACACCATCGCTTGCATCACTTCCTCGGGTGGGGCCAGATTGTTATATTACACAAAGAATAGTTGCTGGGTAAGTTTGCAATGGAGATGTTTCTATATTTTGAATACATGTGTATTTCTTATACTTAAATTCCCCCATTTTTAGTCATGAGGTATAACTATTTTCTCGAACAAACACTGAAAAGTAAGGAGCAAAACCAGTCATCATATTTTTTGCTCTCCTTCTTTTTTCTAAGAAAATATTCTTGAATATATTTTTGCTTTTGAATTGCTGTTCCCGTTATTTGTATTATTTCAACCTGTTCTATTAGTCTTATGTTAATATGCGCGTTTTAAAGCAATAATTACGTTTAATTTTATTTGCTACTATATACATATGTATATGGAAAGAGAGTGAGAGAGAGTTGGCAATATATATAGATCAAATATTTCCGAAGAAAGTATTTCGAGAGCCAACTATAATCACACATCAAAAGCATTATATTACATCACTATCTTTTACTGAATATATTCGTAAAGAATCTAACGTATATTTATCAAAATAAATAGTATGTACATGAAAACGTTCTAAAATCAACATACGAAAAACCAACAAACGTAATGTCCACTAGAGACGAATATACGTTATCATCTGGTTTTCAAGTAGGTATGGTATCTGTTAATTTCTTGATATTAACCTCAAGGAGAGTGATTTCAAGAGAGTGACTCCAGAAGAGTGACTCTGGAAAAGTGACTCATGGTGCCTTTTCGGGGTCATATTTTACGCTGGTATGAAATGGAAAGGTTGTACTGAATCAATTGCTACGTTTTCTACTAGGAAAATGATTCACTGTTCCGTGAGAATATATCCTGTATATTTATAAGTTGATATGTCTCGGAAAAGAATATATATATATCAGTACGAGGTAGTTAAATGGTTTAGGTAAATTGTAATCGGGTAGAACAATCTAGTACGTAGACGTAATAGACGGTATTTGTCGTATGCGTTATCCTGAGACATAGGCGTAGTCAGTAGATGTAGATCTCTAGTCAAAGACCTGTAGACCTCTAGTGGAAGATCTCTGGATCGATATCAATCCACCCCTGCAGTGGGACAAAATGCGGCACAAGGCCTTTTTAGAGTGGGTGATCCGGGCTATATAGCCCAGATAAAAATACCTGTTTGACTTTGACCAGTCGTGACTTTACCCTTCGGCATAGCCACGACGGGGTTAAATGCACTTCCCCTAAAGGCAGAGAGCTGAGAGTGTTAAATCCGAAGATAAACTCCGACGGATCTTACAATCTCTGGATCTCTCCACGTCCTTGCCTAAGTCTATATTTATGGCAACACCAGCCAATCACATTCCAGTGAGGGGGAACCAAGGTGTAGACATATTCATTACCTATTCATTACATTAAGTCTACAATTTCTTCTTGTTTTGAACATTGTGGCCACATCTGGGCTGGTGCACCTACTATATATTTAGAGATTATTGATATAATCCAGTGAAGAATCTGCAATGTTACTAGCACTGCGTTGGCATTTTGGCTTCAGTCACTTTCTCACCGTTGCAATGTAGATTCCCTGTGTCTTTTCTTTAAATGCTTTCAAGGTAACCTTTATGATCAACTTAAGGCATTTTATAAATTTAGTACTAAATTGATGTGCGTTGTAGTGCAGTGGATATCGGCTCGGAACGAGAAATCGGATGAGCCGAGTTCGAATTCCAGTTGAACTCCTTGCATTCATTTACGCGCAAATACCCTTGGGAAAGGTATTAATCCGTCTCTTCCTTCCAGTTATGGGTTAAATAACAGGACAGATTGAGTTCTATAGCCTTGGCTGGCAACCAGTCTACCGCAGAAAGCAATGGCAACCTACTGCGGGATAATGTTCTGCCCAGTCAGTCATGTCTCTTTCGAGATATGATCGCCCAAGCGTGTATCGCGCATGGCACTTAACTGACTGACTAGATTGATGGCAGGTATCATCATTTTAAGGTTGTAATAGCTAGATACAATCATAATCTATGTGTTCATATTTTCTTCTCTCACATTTCTCGTTTGTGGAACGCTCTTCCGGTTTCTTGGTTTCAAGTCAACTTTGATTTTTAAAAAATTAAATGCAACGTCACTTGTTATCTTCTATATTCTTAGTTTCATTTTTTTTATTGTTTCTGCTTCTTAATAGTCTTTTTTCCCATATTCTCTAGCACTCAGTTACTTCTCAAGTCTGAGTGGATTTATTACCTTGCTTTGAGGGAAAAATTAAAAAGATTAACTCTTTCAGATTATAAAAATAATGTCGTTGTGCATACTTTACATCAAGTATAACCATTATTTTCTTTTCTCTTCGAGATGTTTGTCCACTGCATTTGATTTGTACTCTTCAAACTTTATTTGCAAGTAAATATTCTAGGAAATTGTGAAATATCATGAATCCTAGAGATGCCAATTAGTTAGACTGGAATCATGAATAAATCTTACCGTATTTTTAGAAAAAGTTTAAAACATTAATTGATCATATCCGCTGATCTCGAATGAAACATCAAATGAAAACGCCTGCCTTTCAAGGGTTGAGGAATAAAAAAATGGGATGTTCAAACAGCCAACAGTACCAACAGAGGTTAAGAAATTTTGCAGATATTTTTTGTATTATTCTACTTTTATGATCATTCTCCGCCATCAAATATCGATTGTTTGCCTTAAGCAAGATCGGTTAGCCAACGAGATTGAACAAGACAGTGAAGGAAGTTTTCAAGAAAAATAAATAAAATGAAATAAAAAGTGACAGCCTTAACTTGCAACAATGAAGTAATACTTGCTTTGATCTTCTGTGAATACAAAACAGTAATGGCCGAGCAAAAATTATAAATGTGGAAATAACAAGACACTCAATAGTATTAATACTTTCAATGTATTTCATTCCATTGTATTCAAGGAAAATTCCAGCTCCATTAAATCTGAAGGTAATTTCTATTCGATTATTATCAAACCTAATTTGAATATAAAGAGAAATACCTTAGATAGATAACAAAACGACATTTTTTTTTTATCTCCCTTCAGTGGTTTCTGACAGATCAGATCTCTCTCCTTCTCTTTTGCTCGATGCTGGGGTAATTAAGGCAAAGTATATTTATGCGTACAGACATTCTGACTTAACAATAAGATTAAAAGAAGACCAACAATAAACAAGAAGACTACTGCATTTAGGAATAAGATGAATTGTAGAAGACTCCTCGCCATCAATACCTTAATATGTAAGAATTTAAAAGGAAGAGCTAAATAAACAACTTCATCAGTAAGCTTCCGTGAAGAAGAATTGAAATTAATAATTTAAAAGGACACTGGAACAAATAAATAAAAATGTCTTGATGCATGTGAATTAATATTTCCTATTCGAATAATATCGTCTGTCCATGAAATACTTTTTGAAAAACAGCGACGGTTTGCGCTCGTAATTACTACGTAAGAAATTAATAAAAAAAGAAACTTTTGATATATGTACCAGCTAATTTGATATTAACATTATATTTATATTTACATTATATATTATATTTAACTTAGATCACTGGTGCCCCCTAAATACGAATTTGCACGAGATACTAGATTAGCAACTAGATCCCACCCTTTTACAGTGAAATCGATAAAATGCAGCCGTAACTTCTACTCCAACAGTTTCTTTCCTCGCACTTCCCGACTGTGGAATTCTCTTCCAAACGATTGCTTCCCCGACGGCTACAATCTCCAGGAGTTTAAATGTAAGGTCAATAGACACCTCCTAACACACTAACCTGCTCCCATTCTATCAAACACTCTTCCCATCTGCCCGACACTCATCCTCGCTATCCTTACTCATCTATCACCTTTCTCCTGACATTCCCTATGTCTATCCACTCCTTCTCTTTACCTTCCCCTATGTAGCCCCATGCGCAATAGTGGCAGTGGAATGCCTTGCTTGGGGTGAGATGATTAAAAAAAAAAAAAAAAAAAAAATTTTCAGCCAGGTAAATAGCAAAAAGCACGTTTATAGGCCGAGGAGATACACGCACATGTGTGATACGTTTGAAAGAGTTGCATGTGCGATTTTAATACTAGAGGCCAAGGTTTGATATTTTTTAAATTTTTATATTACAATTTCAGTCAGGTAAAAGACGAAAACGCGTAAAAGAAGATTTATAACCGGAAAAGAAAGAAACATGCGTACTATAAGTTTGAAATAGTTGCATATTCCCTTTTGGTACCAGGGACCGAGGTTTTATATTTATATTTTAATATCATAATTTCGGAAAGGTAAAAAGCATAAAAACACGTCTCTTAGCGGTGGAGATATATGCATATATCCTATTCATTTGAAAAGTTGTATAATCCCTTTCGGTAATATGAAACGAAGTTTGATATATTTGTATTTAATACCATCATTTCAGCTACAGAAACAGTGCAAAACACATAAAACATGTCTTTTAAGTAGTAGAGATAGACGCATGCGTAATATGTGTTAAAAATAGTTGCATATTCCCTTTTGTTACCAGAGGACGATGTTCGATATTTTCTATTTGAATATCATCATTTCCGCAAGGTGAACAGTGAAAAACGGATAAAATCAGGCCTTTAAGCGGTGAGGATAAACACATGTTTATTATGCATTTGAAATAGTTGCATATTTTTTTTCTGTACCAGAGGTCAAAGTTTTACGTTTTTTGTTCAAATATTAAAATTGACGCAAGCTAAACAACGAAAAACCTATAAAACACGTCTCTAAGCAGTGGAAATAGACGCATATGCATTAGGCGTTTGAAATAATTGCATATTCAATTTCGGTACCAGAAGCTGAGGTTTTATATTTTTTGTTTAAATATCCTCATGGAAAGTGCGACATGGAGATCCAAAGACGCATTGGCATGGCCAAGGACGAATATCAAAAGCTAACCAGAATACTGAGAGACAGCAAAATCTCATTGGAAACAATGAAGAGTGCTGGAATGATATGTGATATCTGTTCTTTTGTATGGAAGTGAATGTAGGATAATCTCATTAAGGATGAAGGAGAGGCTTGAGGCAGAAGAAATGTGGTTTTACAGAAGAAGGCTGAGAATACCATGGGTGGAAGTGATGAAAAGGATGCAAACGAGAAGAAAACTCATACTTAATATCATTAAGAGACAGATGAATTTCTTGGGATATATGATGAGGGATGAGGACCTGAAGAATTTGATACTCACGTGACGGATAGAAGGAAAGATAGACGGGGGAAAGCGGCGCGGGGCGTACTGAGTAAATGGATGGCGGAGCGTGGTTTGGGATAGATATCAAGAGGTAAAATATTGAGAACGACAAGCGACACAGCCAAGTAGAAGTCCATGGTCACGTACGTCCCGAAAGGAAACGGTACATGAAGAAGAATCATCATTTCAACGACGTAAACAGCAAAAAACACAAAATACGCGTTTCTAAGCAGTGGAGGTAAATGCATGCGTACTATGCGTTGGAAAGAGTTGCATATTTCTTTTAGGTAACAAAGATCAAGTTTTTATATCTTTTGCTTTGATTTCATCGTTTCTACGAAATAAACAGCGAAAAACGCTTAAAACAAACAACTGTAAGCGTTGACGGTAGACATCTGTGTTCTTTGCGCTGAAAATAATTGCATAATCACTTACTGTACCAGAAACCAAGGATTGGTATTTCTTGTCTTAATATAAAAATTCTAGCAAAGCAAATAGCGAAACATTTAAAAAAATAATTTCTAAGCAGTGGAGATAAAAGCATGCATACTGTAGTTTTAAAATATTAGTATATTCTTTTTATTCCAGAGGACGAGGTATGATATTTTTGTTTTAATATTATCATTTCAGCAATGTAAACAGTGAAAATTTGATACACATCTCTTAGCGGTGGAGATAGACGAATGCGTGTTATGGGTTGGATAAATTTGCATATTACTTTTTGGTAACAGAGGCTGAGGTTTGATATTCTTTTGTTAAAATATCATCATTTACGAAACGTAAACCGCGAAAGACGCATTATTCACGTCTCTAAGCAGTGGCGATGGACGCATGCGTACTATGCGTTGGAAAGCGTTGCCAGTATAGCCTTTAAGTAACAGAGGTCAAATTTTTATATCTTTTGCTTAATCATCGAAGAACGATGAACGAAGAAAATATCGACAAGCGCATAAAACACGCCTCTAAGCGGTGGAGATAAACACCTGCGTACTATGCGTTGTAAGTAGTTGCATATTTCCTTTCGGTACTGTTTAAACAGCAAAAAACTCATAAAAATGCATAAGCAGTGTAGATAGAAATAAAAAACGCATAAAAACACGTCTCTAAGAGGTGGAGATAGATGTATGCGCACAATGCGTTGGATAGATTTGCATATTCTTTTTTTGTAAGAGATATAGGATACAAATCCTATATCAGCCAACAATTAACAAAAACTCAAAAAGTAAAATTGCACACTCACAAAATTGGATCAAAACGATTAAAAACATTTTGGAAAAACTCAGACCAAGGCAAATTTCACAAGTTCTGGATGCTGATTGGATAGAAAATAGCAAATTAATCTATGACGCCAGTGCTGATTGGATAGGAAATAGCAAATTAATCTATGACTCCAGTCAACATTTTTATTTACACATAGAAAATGAAAATGCCGTTCGGAGCCTGTCACATGACGCGATTCACTGCTTAAGGACATCCGCTGACCGATCAAAATCAGTCAGAATGGGAGTGGTACCTGAAACATCTCGTGGCAATATAAGGAAGAAACTTCAAAACGAGGTCATGTCTCGCCGACATACGTTCATTCTACCTCTCCTTCCAATTTTTTTTTCTTCGTTTTCACTCTACGCCGTCAAAGAAAACAACAACAAGAACTACAATAACAACAACAACAGGACATCTTCAACTGACTCGTAAAACTAAAGACCACTCAGTACAATTTCTTTATTTATTTCACCTACTTTGTCACCCTGTCGCCAATCTAAAAATAACAGGGAAAGGAACATAAGACTTTACATTCTGTTACTATCAGTGTACGCCCCGGAAAAACTCAGCTACTTACTACTATTTCTCTGGAACATTTAACCACGTGCATTTTTCTACTAGAACATTTCAATAATACAAATGAATTAACTACATGCATTTTCTATTCGAATATTTTTCTTCTCACAGATATGTTATAGTATTCAGTTCTATTAATAAAATTCCAGTTATTTAATATATATATATATATATATATATATATATATATATATATATATATAGAAATGGAATTTTATTAATAGAACTGAATACTATAACATATCTGTGAGAAGAAAATATTCGAATATATATATATATATATATATATATATATATATATATATATTCTTCCAACCATTCTTTCAGTCTTCTGATATTTTAAAATTTGGTGATTGTCGGCTATGTTTGGAAGTCTCCTTATACTAGGTATGGCTTAAGCACCCTACACAGAGGACGGGGTTTGATCTGTTTCGTTTAAGTAACATCATTTTCTAAAGTTAGTCAATTAAGTACCATACGTGATACACACTTGGGTAATCATGTATCGAAAGAGACATGACTGACTGGGCAGAAGATTTTCCCTCAGTATTTTGCCATTACTTTCAGCAGTATACTGGTTTTCAGCCAAGGCTATAGAACCCAATCTGTCCTGTTATTTAACCCATTACTGGATGTAAGAGACGGATTAATACCTTTCCCTAGGGTATTTGCACGTAAGTGAATGCAAGGAATTCAACGGTAATTAGAACTAGGCTCCGTGATATAAACCACAACGGACAATAGTAAAAAATTCATAAAATCTTGTTTCTAAGCTGTGAAGATAGAAGCTTGCGTATTTTACGTTTGAAATATATCCACTTTTACTTAAGGTACAAGAGGACGAGATTTTAAATTTTTTTTTATTTAATATTATCATTTCAACAAAGTCCGCAAATTACAAATAGCTTAAATCAGTCATCATCATCAGCAGCATCCTCAAAACGACTGCAACAGGACAACCCCAACTTGACTTTTCTATACATTAATGCAAGTGCCATACCTGATACACGCTTGGGCGATCATGTCTCAAAAGAGACATGACTGACTGGGCAGAAGATTATCCCGCAGTAGGTTGCCATTGCTTTCTGTGGTAGACTAGGCTATAGAACCCAATCTGCCCTGTTATTTAACCCATAACTGGAAGGAATAGACGGATTAATACTTTTCCAAGGGTATTTTCGCGTAAGTGAATGCAATGAATTCGGCTGGAATTCGAACTCGGCCCCCCGATTTCTCGTTCCGAGCCGATATCCAATGCTCCACAATACTCCCCCCTATTTCAGTTTGTACTCGATTCTTTAATAAGTTGCTGTCTTCAATCACTTGCTGAATTAAGGTACGCATAGTTTCTTTTAAGCAGGTTCTCAGAACAAGATTTTGTGAATGATTCATTCTTGCTTCTCCATTGAATTTTTACTCTCGTCTGAGCAATTCGCTTCAGCACTGGCAACTCGCCATTAAACATTTGGTTAGTCACATGTTGTTGCCAACTGACATTTTCACCCTTTTCAGCATCATATAATTCTAGCGTCCTGGGTGTGACGACAAATTATATCCGGCAGCAAAGTTTCCGATAGGGAGAGTAGACGTTCTGAACAGCTTGAAACCACCTCCACTGCTGTTGTTCCCAGCTCCACCACAGCACGAAGTGGTATCACTTGTCACTGTCTCGGCTATGAGCAGATTATAACCTCCACTCAAATATCACTAGTACATTTTATGACACAATGACCAACAATAGATTTCTATAGCAGAATGACGCTCAACGCAACACAAAATACATTTTTATAGTAAAAATACCAACAATATATAATCTTCAAAAAAATATGCCTTTATCGAGAAAGTATAAAATTATATAAAAAATATCTTTATCTGAAAGCACAAAACTTACGCGCCAAATATTCCGTAATTAATAAGTCATAAGGAAGCCACTAGAGAAAATCAACAGATCAACCTTAATTGGTTGGTTAGTACACGATTTAGTTAGTATGTTACGTCCTGTCAATACCTTAATAGTTTTTTGATCGTGAGGAAAGACGGAAAAGACATATCAGAGACGCTGGTTAATTTTTAAGAAAGAACGAAATGTTCTGTCAGTGCTTTAGAAATAATGGACTGTCTCGTTTTGATGACGAGAAAAGACGGAACGGACATACCAGCAACACTGTTTAATTTCAACGATAAAATAAAGAAAAAGAGTAAAAAGAGAAAAATAATCTAATATTTCTAACGTCTGCTTCAATGAAAATGAAACTTGTCAATTTGAAATTTTCTAATTTGTAGCCACGAACTTGAAAAGAAAACCTGCATCTATATTTATATTTGTTATTTAGTTAACGTTGTTAGACTCAGGATGTGCGTTGTGGTCCAGTGGATATCGACTCGGAACGAGAAGCCGTGGAGCCGACTTCGAATTTCAGTTGAATCCATTGTATTCACTTACGCGCAAATACCCTTGGGAAAGGTATTAATGCGTCTCTTCCTTCCAGTTATGGGTTAAATAGCAGGACAGATTGGGTTCTATAGCCTTGGTCGGCAACCAGTCTACCGTAGAAAGCAATGGCAACCTACTGCGGGATAATCTTCTGCCCAGTCAGTCATGTCTCTTTCGAGACATGATCGCCCAAGCGTGTATCGCGTATGGCACTTAACTGACTGACTGTTAGACTCAAATATCTAACGATGCTATAGCAGAATTTATACGGGTATTATATTGTCGTGGATAGTTTTTTAATTTATTACATATATATCAAAAAGTTAAAATTGGAAAGCCGAAATTTTCAGGGTAATACAAGTCTTTGTCCGTTGTTTGAAATCTCTAACAAGATTATATTTTGTGTGCTTTAAAGATCATAACAAAAAACTGAATTTGCACAGTTCTTAAATAATAGTATTTTATTGTCATGAATTAGGATCGGCTGCGTTGCTACTAGTGTCACAGTTTCCACTGGAATTGTTGCATCTTTGAGAGAATATCATGATTTTCTATGGGGTTTTACTACTTTAGCTTTGCCATGTTTAGTTACAAGGAGTATTGATAGGGTCACAAGTCGTGTCTTTTCACTACGCATATGCGGTCGTCATCAAAGGAGTGTCCTTATTTTGAGTGTTGGGATTGCGTAACGCCCGGTCAAAAAACGTCAAAGAAAGACATCTAGAAAAGGTTTTGAGAGGCACTGTGGAGGAATAGATAACGACTCAGATTGAAGAATCAGAGAGCTGAGTTCTAATTACAGTAGAATTTATGACAATCACTTACCTGCTAATACCATTGGGAAAGTTATGAATCCATCTCGTCTCCCCCCAGCGATGGGTAAAAGCAAGGTAGAGTGGGTTCTATTGCCATGTTTGGCACCGCAGTCAGAATTGGCTACCTACAGCGGGAAAATCTTCGCACCACATGCAGTCGGTAAATGCCGCCGCAAGTGAAACTACAGGCAAGTATTAATTTTCCACACCTTATAAGGAACACAAGAGAAACCCAGACTGATTTTCTATCTATAATTCACATTATAATCCAGAATCAATACTGGCAGCAAAACGCCCACAAACGGATAGAAAAATGAATTCAGTAAATATATTAAAAAAGAAAGTGGGGTAAGACAAGGCTGTGTCTTCTCACCAGACTTATTCAGGCGATGCAGAGAGAATTAGAAGTGCTATCAAGATTCATTATTGGCGGCCACATTCTTAATAACATAAGATATGCAGATGACACAGTTTTGCTGCCAGACACAGAAGGCCAGCTACAATAACTTTTACAGAAGGTATTGAAGGAAAGCAAGCAAAAAAAAAAAAATGAATCAGATTGTATCATTGTTAGCAAAAGAACAGTCCAGCATGTAATCTCAAATTAAAGATGCCAAAATCAAACAAGTACAAAAGTTTAAATATCTTGGATGTCTTTTAAGAGAGAACAGAAAAATGTAACAATGGAATCCGAATATGCATTAGATTAGAAAAAGGCGCCTTTTAAAAGCGAAGTAAATTATTACGAAGCAGAAAAATCTTGTTAGAAACAAAGAGAAGATTACTGAAATATTTAATATTAATTCTTGTTTATGGCAATGAATGATGAACAATTTCATAACAGATGAAGCAACACAAATGGGTCTTTTTAAAGTTCTTTAGAATAACATAGACGGAAGAAACGACGAAGTTTTAAAGGAAATGGAAATAAAAACAAAACTTATTTTTAATATCAAGAAGAGATGATTGAACTGATTCTTTGCTATTATTTATGACTCAGCCAAGTGTTCTTTGGAAATATAGTGGACTCTGTAATTTAGAGTTTCATGTTCTTTTAGAATGATTGCCACCTTAGGCTAGAAAGCCCAGGTTACTCTACTATTTAACCAATAACTGAGAGAAGCAACAGGTCTTTGGTTTTTAAAAGAGTATTTGTACAAAAGGGAAAGCAACTGACTAGGGCGGAATTTAAACTTCAGCGTCGATGTTTGCTACTCTATCTGCAGATCATTTTATTTATGTACCAAATGGTCTGGTCTTCCTCCTGTATACTTAAAGATTCTTGATAAAATCCAAAGAAGAATCTGCAATATTATTTGCCCTAACCTGACGCCTCAGCTTCATTCACTTTCATATCGTTAAAGCATGGCTTCACTGGGCCTTTTCTATAAATACTTTTCTCCTAATATTTCGAATGAGCTCTTCAATGAGGCACCAAGACTATAATTTAAGTGCAACACTAGATTATTGAAAAAGTCATATTAGTTTTACAGTAGAAATGACTAGATACAACCGTATGCTCTCTGCTAAGCGTTTCTTTACTCGCACTTCTCGCTTGTAGAACTCTATTCCACCTCCATGTTTTCCCGACAATTTTGATTTTCAAAATGTTGAATGCAATGTCAATCGTTATCTCTTGTCTTCGTGATTACTCTTCTATTGTTATCGCTCTTTAATTATGTTTCTTTTTTTGTTTTTATTCTTTCACACTGGGTAACCCTTTGTGTCCTAGTGGCTTTACTCCCTTGCATAGAGGGATATTATTAAAAGAATACTTTGAACGGTTAAAAAGGTAATAATTTATAGTTATTACAAAACTGAACTGAAGTCCATGGAAATTTAAAATGAAATAGGTAAAATGAGGTTAATAATAATAATAATAATAATAATAATAATAATAATAATAATGTAAGGAAGTTTTTGCTACCTTTTTGCCAGAAGAAAAAGTTAATTTATTTTTGACTCGTTTTTTACCTTAAGCGCCAATCTACATACCAAACCAGATCCTTTGTAAATCCACAAAGTAATTGGCCTAAATTAATGAAGTCTTAAGGGATTGTTCTCGTTTCTGGCGTCAGAGTTCCTCCGTGTTGGTGATAGATTGTCGCTGTTAAATAGCAGACAACAGGGGATTCGAGATGTATGAAACCAGGATTAGTAAGTATATGCACTTTTGACTTCTATTTAAAATTCTTGATTTGCTTGCGCGGGCACTCACGAATACAAAGCAATCAATGCAGAAAATTCCTTTGTTTAAGAAGCAAAACTTGCTTTTAGTCATAAGAAAGTAAAATGGAAGGAAACTTATTGCGTTGTAACGGTTTGATTCTTGTGTCTAAAATAAGAACTCAAAGTCCACGGGTTCATTTATAAGACACATATAAGATACGCGTTTAGAGCAGAGAGACGCACATATAAGATACGCGTTTAGAGCAGAGAGACGCACATATAACGTTCTTTATTGATATTTATTTCCAATCGTAATTTTCTTTGCAATTGTTCACTTTACTATTGACGGTATATTGCTTGGATCTACTACTATTAATATATGGTGTTCCGTTAAGATGGATCGAAGTTAGCATTAAATAAAACAGTGTTATCTGTAAAATTTTCTTGATTTCACTATTGGATAGTGTTATTTGAGTCATAGCAATTATGTGTAAAAAATAATATCGCCCAAATTTCCACCAAGGTATCGGTGGATGGTCAAAATATTTTATGAGGTCTCTGCGTAGTTGCTCCTCAATCTCACCAATATGTCTTATTATTGCATCCTTCAGCTGTTGAATGGTTGTTCGCTTGTTGGCATAGACCTTGTTTTTGAGATAACCCCAAAGGAAGAAATCTACAGGCGTCAAGTCGCACGATCGTGGTGACCGGTTGACATAACTGTTTCGAGAAATAATACAACCTGGGAACTTCTTATTCAATAAAGCCAAATGCACTTCTCTTTAAACGTTCCTTTTTTTTAATAGGCTTCGAAAACTTTAACACTTTGTACAATTGTTGATATTTCCATACTTGAAGTTGCCAAATACTGAAGTTGTTAAATCTGAAAGAAATTGACAAAAATCATTAGACACTCAAACTTATTTCATGTTTTAATCGGTCCAACTTCTTATATAATTCTGTACTAATATTCTGAATGTTTATCATACGGTAACATCGAGTAGAAACACTAGTTCACGTACAATCACCGAAATTAAGCATGCTGAGCTTGGTCGATACCTAGATCGTGACTGCTTGGAAGTGTGGGTGGTGTAATACCCTTGACAAAGCTATGAATCTACTTCTATCCACAGATTTAGGTTAATTATCAAAACTTGTATCACTAAAACATTGATAACATCCTACCTAAATAAAAAATTTTACAATCTAAAACCCAATTCAATATCCTGAAAAGAGTCGATAAGCCGTAGAAACTCAATCGATCAATCAACAATACACATTTACTTATATAGTTATTACATTGTCTTATGATCATACGATCAGAGTGTAGTATCTGTATGGTCAAGAGCTTATGCTACTGTCAGTAATAATTTATGATCAAGAAAACGCTTGAAGGATTCGGGAAAAAAGAATAGACAAAACTGGTGTGAAAAGGACGAGGTAAAAAGTAAAGAATATGAATTGAATGAAAAGAAAATTGCACGAAAAAAAACTCAAATATTTTTATGGTAAAAGGCGAGAAAAATTGGACAGAAAAGATAAGTGTGCAGATTCGCGTGTGCAGATTGGGTGTAAAGTGAAAACAAGCGGATGATTGAAAGGTTTCTGGCAAATTAAAGCATCAACGTTGGAACTGAAACTGGAAATGCAAACCGGTTTGTCTATCCTCTGGGCATACACCAATCCGAGTGTTTAATTAGGAGCAGAAGATTTATCCTTTGGTTCCTATATGGGACTGTGTTTTCGGTTCCTATAAGACCTGATCTCTGACGTCTCCGCCTGAAATCTGAAATGATATTCAGTAATTCTTAATACTTATATCCTCTCCCAATAAGAACAGATCGATTCACCTATCAACCGGTTCAGACACTTCCCCACTCTTTTGAACAGGATTAGAGGTTTATCCCATGTTTCCTGTTTAGGATTTGGTTTTCAGTTCCTTCAATGTTTACTTCTGACGAATCCGCCTGAAATCTAACATTTTATTTTGTAATTGTCATGTTGTCATTTTTCATCATATTTCAATTTCTGCTTTGGTCGCACTACCAACCAAGTTTGCGGGAAGCCCTAAGGCAGGTTGTGGTGTGTTGTTATGGCTTCATTTCATGTTTTTTATATTTCCCCTATCACCCCTAGCGTTACATAGAAAAAGTTCTCCTTAGTGCGTGGGATGTGCTTAACAACAATATTTTTGTATATCTCTTAAGCTGGGGTTTCCAGGGATTCTTTCAATGTGTTGTTTTTTTCCATTTTTTCTCATTCCAGGTGCACCTACTATCACTGGTACGATTCTTGTTTTCAATTTCCACATTTTTTTCTATTTCAATTCCCTGGTTTTATATTCTGACAGTTTTTCAAATTCCTTGGTTGCTATGTTACAATCCGCTGTAGAAGCCATATCAATTAATAAACAAGTTTTTTCTTTCTGGTTTTTGACAATAATGTCCGGCCTATTTGCTTCAATTTTTATGTCCGTGTAGATGGTGTAATTCCATAGAATGGTGGCATCTTCTATTTCTGTAACCGGTGCTGGGTAATGTTCATACCAGTGTTTGTTTACAGATTTTCCATAGTGTTTGCACATTGTCCAATGTAAATATTGCCACACTCAATCATGACGATCTTTATATTCATTTGAGGCAAGTACAAAACAACCTGAGAGTAGATGGTCTATTGTTTCTTGATATTTATCACAGAACCTGCATTTTGGATCCACATTCTTACGTATAATATTTGCCTGAAAGTCTCTAGTGAAAAGACTTTGGTCTTGCGCTGCTAGAATAAAGCCTTCAGTCTCAGACGCACGTAACCATCGATGAGTATTAACTTTATCAACATTAGATTTATTGGCACGTTCTGGATATTGGCTATGGAAAGGTTTGTCTTGCCAGCGTCATTTCATCTATTCAAGAGCTTTATCTGTGGCTTTCATTTTCATATTTCTTGCCGCAATAGTTGGTTTTTGGCTTCTGTTTTGCTTTTCTACAAAATCTATTTAATGTAAATCTTGTTTGTATTTACTGCCTTCTTTTATTATTGAATATTTTTTCTTTCTATTTTCATGTTGTTTGACTAATTGTATTATCCAGTCCTTTGTTGTTTCTATGTATGTTAGTAAGCCAATAGTTGTTGTCTTGTATGACAATTCTAGCTGAATAAGACCTCTTCCACCTTCTTTACGGGGTATGTATAGACGGTCTACATCAGCCTTTGGATGATGCATCTTATGCTTAGAAAGAAGCTTTCTTGTTTTAGAATCCATTCGCCTTATGTCGTTTAGAGTCCAGTTTAAGACGTTCAAACTATATTGGACAATTGGGATTGCAAGGCTATTAATGGCCATAATTCTGTTCTGAGAATTCAATTCAGTTTTTAATATCAGTCGCCGTCTTCTATAGTACTCTTTACGCACTATTTCTTTCATTTTTTATGGTGAATTTTTTCCCTCTCATTTACACCTAGGTATTTATAACCTTCTGGTTCTAAATCTTTTATTGTTACAATAGGGTCTAAGCTAATTGAGGATGTTTGTTGTAGGGATCCACGTAAAACTGTAGCTTTAGCATATTTATTCAAATTGAATTTCATTCCAATGTCTTCACTGAAGCATTTTACAGTTTGCAGAAGAGCTTCCAGCTAGTTATTATTATTATTATTATTATTATTATTATTTTGTTATTTTCATCATAATGCGATTTCTACTATGGTCACACGACCTAACAAGTCTACGTAAATACCTAAGTGAAGTGGTGGCGTATTGTTATGACAACATTTCATTTTTTTTCTATCTCCCATAAAATTACTAGCGTTACATAGACAAAGTTCTCAGTAGTGTGTCGGCTGTACTTAACAAGACAATTTTTGTATATCTTTTAATCTGGGGTTTCCAGGTATTTCTAAATGTGCTGTTTTATTCCATTTTTTTGCCATTCCAAGTGCACCCACCATCACCGGTATTATTATTATTATTATTATTATTATTATTATTATTATTATTATTTTCTCCCAATAGGTATAGATTAGTTTGCCTATCGTCAAATTGACATTTCTCCCTGGTCTTTGATCAGAAATAGAGGTTCACCCTTTGTTTCCTGTTTAGTATGGAGTTTACGGTCTCTTTTTGGTTCCGCTACGTAGTCTACTGTTTAGCAAGTTTGTCTCACAAGAACCATTACAACTGAGTAGTGAATTCGATCCTAATTGGATGCCCCTTACTTTCGACCACCCTAAGCGGCGCTAAGAAAATTTACTCTTCTAAAGTTTACTTTAACTCTATACACTAAACGACTCTATACACTAAAAAAACACTCAACTCCATACATTAATCATTCAGCTCTATACACTAAACGACTCTATACACTAAAATGTGTCAGGAAGTGGGTAAGAAAAGGATGAAAATACTGATGAGAGTGGAGTGGACGTAGAAGGGAGCATGAGAGAGAGGATGCAGGTGAGTGAGATAGGAGATGACTTTTGACTTTACATTTAAATTCTTGGAGATTGTAGCTGTCAGGAAAGCAAGTAAATGGAAGGGAATTCCACAGGCGAGAAGTGCGAGAGAAGAAGCTGTGTAGTAGAACTTGCGGTAACAAATTATTGATTTCACAGTGAAAGGGCGGGACCTAGTTGCTAATCTTGTGGCTCTAGTAAATTTATATATAGCTTAAACTATTTATATTTGAACTGTTGTCCTCATCTCTGTTATAGTCATCATAACGTTTCGGTTCTTGCACTCTCCAGATTTCCTCAAGTATATATCAATCTGGGTAACAGGAATTTTGAACTGAATTTTTTTACTTAATTTACTTGTGGTAGACAGTTTCCGAAGAATTTAAATAAGTCACAAAATTTACCGAAACCTAAAGAGATTTATTATCGCTTAATCTCCAATAAAAAGAACCAGCTGGATCATCGCTTAATACAGCTTCCATCAAACTAGAAGACTTTAATGAATGAACGAGATTTCTACAATTTCTAGAAAGTCAACCATTTTTAAGTGATGCATTTATGTTAAGTGATGTTAAGTGATGTTTTTATGTTTTCATCGGGATTGGTAAAAGTTCTGGGTCCGATCGGTGTTAGTAGATTGTCATCTATTTTGGTTTTTGAAGCAATAAATGTGACCATCCAGGTTTTTTTTGCCGGTAAGCTGTTAGAGTTAGGTCAGAAGTGAGATCAACTGTCAATCTCTGGTCATCAGATTTTGAAGATGAACCCATATAACTTTGTATCATCAGCATGGTTATCGTCCCGAAATGAGAAATGTGAGGGCCGAGTTCCAATTGCAGTCAAATTCACTGCATTCACTTACTTACAAATACTCTTTGGCAAGTTATTAATCTCTTTTCCCTCCATCTGTGGGTTGAATAGCAGACCATATTGGATTCTATAGCCTTGGTTGGCAACCGGTCAACCGTAGAAAGTAATAGAACATTACTGCGGGAAAAGATTTTGCCTAGTCATGATCGCCCAAGCGTGTATCACATATGGCAATTAACTCGTTAACTGATATTATTAGGCAGATCATTGATATAAATCAGGAAGAGAATTGGACCGAGAAGCAAACCTTGGTGGACGTCTGCGTTGATCACTTGGGACTTGTAGATTGCCCGTTATCACTCCTCTAGCATCAATTCGAAAGTTTTCGTCTTGAATAGTGTTTTTGTCACTTTCTGTGCGTTGTGGTGCAGTGGATATTGACTCGGAACAACAAATAGAGGTGCCGAGTTTGAATTCCACTTACGCACAAATACTCTTGGGAAAGGTATTAATCCGTCTCTTCTCACCAGTTATGGGCTAAATAATAGGACATAGCCTTGGCTGGCAACCAGTCTACCGCAGAAAGCAATGGCAACTTACTGGGAGATGATCTTCTTTCCTAATCTTTCGAGACCTAATCACCCAAAGCGTGTATCACGCATGACACCCTTAAATAAGGCAACATGGGTTTAAACAATGTTCTGAGTCTCTTTGATGAAATAAATTAGCTTGGATGTAAGTGGGTAGGAGGTGGAAGAGTTGGTGTAGAGTTATATTTGGTTGGTTGCTCCTGCTATACATGTCGAGATTCTTGACAAAATTCAAATGATCTGTAATGTTCTTGATCCTGTCCAGTTAACTCGACTTAAGAGACTTTCTAACCGACGTGATGTGGTTTCCGCCTGTCTTTTCTACAAATATTATTATAGCAACTGATCTGACGAGTAATTTTCAATGGTACACCAATACACAAATTTAAGCGTGATACGAAACTGGCATCTAGCTCCCATTGTTTTACTGTTGAAATAGTTAAATGCAAACGCCACTTCTAATCTAATGGTTTCTCGCACATTCTAGTTGTGGAACTGTCTTCCGTTTCCTTGCTGTGAAATTTAAATACAAGGTCAATTGCCATCTGGAATCGGGTTCATCTTTTGTTTTTTCTTCAATACTCCTTCTTCTCAGTCTGCTTTTTCACTTTCACTTTCACTTTCGCTTTCACTCCCTGTAAATCCTTGCGCACGAGTGGCATTCGCTCCTTGCAAAGAGAGAAACAATTAAAACAAAGAAAGAAAAATACCTTCAGCTGGAGTAGCAACACACAACAGCTAATGAAATGGCTACAGAGGCGGGGAGAAAAATTATGCCTTTTTTTAAATTTTTTTATTTTAGAATGGCGGGAGGTGCAAAGGTTGTTGAAAGATATTACCTTAGCAAAGCTATTGCAAACTGTGTCTTAAACATGTTTAATAATGCTTTGTCACATGTTAGGTAAAATTTAAAAGCGGAAACAAAAACGAATATCTCTGGACAGTTTTGGTGGGGTGAAGAGAGAGAGAGAGAGAGAGAGAGAGAGAGATCTGGTAAGTCTTAAAAATGTTCTAGGGAGATAAAGAAGAAAAATGACCCAGGAAAATAATTAACCGGGGTCTCTATGCAGGGTATTCCCCTTGCAAACAATAGTACCCTTCCTCCTACTTACCGTCTTACATACACCAACAAGGATTTTAAGTAAATATAAAATATAGTTAAATATTCAATTTTTCTAATTGTCATGTATATTTATTTCTTACTAGTTTAATCAGTGAAACTTTCACGATTTTCTTATTTTAATATTGTGATGAAAAATCGTTCTTCAGTTAAAGATTGAATAAGTGCATGGCAAATTCTATAAAAAATAAAATATCCGTAGAAATTCCCCTATTGCATCATCAATTATTTGAACTTTACTATTTAAACAAAATATTACAGTAACAATCATAAATATAAATTTATCTCTTCGTCGTTCATATCATTTCTTTTTCCTTGTCTTCGTTCTCTGTTATATTTACGGATTGCTTTTCTCGCTTCTGCTTGTAATCGTTCTTTTCTTTTTTCTCTCTTTCTCTTGCTGCCTCTCTTTGTTGTCTTATTCTTCCTTCCATTACAATGATTTTCTCCCAAAATATAATACATTTACTCAATACATTTAACTTCATTCATTTAATTACAGCAAAATTGTGACAAACGTAGATAATTAGTTAGGTATTACTGTTTTATAATATATGCTGTTTAGCACGGTATTGCTCGGGGGTTTTAGTGGTTATGTTGAAATGATAAGGCCAAGTGCTTATTCAAAAAAGCTCCAGTATAAGGTTGCCATGACGCATAAGTTAAAAAATGCAAAGTAAGTATTCGTTTTTGTTGTCTTAGTGAAACTGGATTCATGCTTGGTCAATTTTGTCAACAAACAGGAATGATGTATGTACAATTTCAAGAATGTGGGCGGGTATTACAGGTGCCTGTAATGTGATGCGATGACGTAGTGACACAGAAGTGGATGCATAGTCCCTGCAGCGTCGGAGGACTCCATCTTGTAGAAAACATGAAATTGTTATGGCATATGATAAGGTAAAAATACCAAAAAAGACTTGATTTTTGTTAGAATACAACTAAACGTTTCGGAGAAATAAACGATCCCATAAAGCAACATTTTCGATTAATTTTTGTCACACCCTGTGTGTCAATTAAAAAATTTTGCTCGCATATCAAAACATCAGACATTGATCTACCAGTGCCACAATTTTGGTTGAGTATGAGTGAAACGTTTTGAAGAAATGCTTAAAAGTGCGCAAAAGACCACCCGAAAATATATTTGTCGTTGATTTTTGACAAACCTTGTACATAGATTCGAAAAGTGTTTGTGTATTTCAAAGATTCAAATATTGTTCTATAAGTTACCCGATTTTTGCTATTTGGTAACTGTTATCATTGCTTAGCAAAGTTTTATGTCAACACAAGTTAAAATCGTCGCTGATGGTAGATGTTTTTATGCTAACGCCCTTGCAACCTCTCTAAGATTGGCACATGTGATCCGAAAGCTTAGAACCAACTTAAAAAATTATCCAAATTTTGGAGAAATCTGTCTTTATCTTCCTCTGAAATTCTGATGCTTAGAACGGCTCATGATTAAACATAATAGACATTCATTGTCTCTTATATTTAACAGTATATGTTTTGAAAATTATCTGCTGCCTCGATACAATAAATGTATATATATATATAATGACGACGACTTGCTACATTGTTCACAGCGAGAACTGAGGACTCACTGGATAAAATGAATACTTTCCGAAACGGATTATAGCCGATAACTGAATTTACGCTGGAGTCAATAGCAAAATGATTTTAAACAACTCTTCGACATATGTTTATAATTAGGCTTGCTCTATCTAGACTCTCAGATTGGTTCCATGTATAGGCATTTCAGATTTATTCAAGTTGTGTATATCTGATTTGTTACGGTCGTCTTTTATGATTTATGAATTTATCGTTCATCACAGGGTAGGTTTGTCCAGGCTTAGTGGAAAAAAATGTATTATTTCTGTGTCTTATTCAAATTAACGTGTGTGTGCGTGTGTATATATTAAATAGCACATATATCAGTCAGTTAAGTGCCATACGTGATACACGCTTGGGCGATCATGTCTCGAAAGAGCACATATATAAGTCTCTCAAAAGCAACAAACGTATACGCATACACATTGCATACGCGCATACAAATTTACACGCAGAGTGTGTGTGACGGACGCACAATTTGATAATTATAGGTAGTAGTTCATTTAAACCATTTACATGGACAGCATTTTTTAATCACTATACATATGTCTAGCTTAGTGGTTTTATTGTAGTTACTCAGTTCTTTAAATCAATCCTGCTTCCAACCCATGTTTTATTTTTAGCTAATTCCACATACACAGACATGTTTTAATACTGACATCATCGTTAGCTGACACTCACTGACCGTAGATTATGTTACATTGGTTTTCTTTCCCGTCACATTGCAATCCCTCTTGCCCTCGACACATTATGTTTCACGCTGGAAGACCTGGAAGCGCTTCACACGTTCAAATGTGCGAGGCAGAGCGCGGAAAAAGCAAATAGAAACTCTCATTTTTAAGGAAAGTGGTTTTTCTATCCCCAGGGGCTACAGAGAAAAAGAGACGGGTTGATTTCTATCCATCTTCCTTTTCTCAGAGAATAGGGCCATGAGCGACGAACGAAGTATATTTTAGAGAGGTCAATGAACATGCACAGCGGTTATTTGGAAAGCAGAGGATATTCGGTTGTCCTCGCTAACATGGCGGGTAACGCACCGTTGGTTAGACCCTCTTTCTACGGTCAAAGGTGGATGAAGCACAGCCAATAAAGAGTTCAGTTCCGATATTTGTCTCCACGGCCGTCTCCGGAGAGACGGAATTAGCACGCATCTGTGTGCCGTCGGCTGTCGGCAAATATTAACTCTTAGCTCTTTCAGGATCGGTGGGGGTGGACACAGATATTCAACGGCCTCTACGTTTGCGAGAATTCGAGGATGATCATTAGCATAAGAGACCGGGCAGTTGAAAAAATCTCTTGCAAAACCGGCACAGAAAATTGTAAACGGTTTATTCATTAAGCATTGGCCACGTGCTCGATAGAGATTCGACATTTTATGAGGACTCTTCTGATCAGAACGTTGCTACAACAGCTAGAGAACGGAAGGAACAAGGTAGGCAAACAAAAGCCGTCGTGCAAACAAGCCCACCGCCTTCGTCGAACGAAAAAAAATTCCTGTTTTCTAATATCATTAACATAAGGATTATTACAAAAATATATAATTTATTTTCGCACGTTATTCAGAAGCAGGTCGTCGCTTAGAAAGAGTGATAAATATAAAAACTAATATCGATAACTCTAGTAAATGAGAACACTCTCCATAATATTAATCTTAATGGTAATATGGGACGTTTCTTTGTAAGGAAACATTCAAAATTCATTCAGGGAGTAGCCAGTACTTCTGTCGACTAAGTTTTAAAATATATTTCTATTAAACATATTTTTTAGAAAAACTGCTTTCCTAAGTTCACTAATGGGCTCTCCTTCCTAACTTTTCGTTCGAAGTAGTGTGGAAGGTCAACATCTTGATTATATCATTATTTAATCTTTGAGTTACATGAGCTATCCATTTTAGTTGTTGCGGGTGTTGGTAGTCCTCAAGTGATGTGATTTCTGGTAAATAGTACAGTTCTTTGTGATTCTCTAGTGCCAGTCCACGAGTTTTTCAAAAGGATGATCCTCGCGAAGACCTACGTGCATCATTTGCTCCAAGGTATCTTTAACAATTGATCTAAGAAAGCAGTTGTAAACAGTTGTACACAGCTGACAGTTACCATACAAGTTCAGATTTAAAATCTTTAAAAAAATCCAAAACTAGGGTCGAATTACATGGTAGATATAAAATGCAAACTTTTACCACCGAGCTGTAAACAAGTGGGACAGCACTCCTAACAATTCATATGCACCACTAACCTTATCTCCGGCAGGATGTCAGAAATTTATCCTACTAACATTTGTTTGGTAAATATACTTAGTATATTAACTAAGAAATTAATATAAAATAATAAAACAAATTTAGTATTCTGTTAATGCTACAAAACGCATCGCGTCCAACAGTTGACATACTATGCGTCACTGTAATATAAGTGTCACTGGTTGTTTGTTTACAGCACTAATGCAAATGGCGGATGAGTGATACTGTGTTTTAAAATAACATACAATGCATAGCAATACCATAAAAAAACTGTCTGATAGGATGTGTAATCAATGGTATTAATACTTTTTAGGAGTTTATAATAATTTTAATGTATTTCTCAGTAGACCTGACGAATACAGTACCTACCATTGTGTATTGTGGGTTGTTTACTATACAATGCATATAGAAATAGGATGTGCGTTGTGGTGCAGTGAATATCGGCTCGAAACGAGAAATTGGGGGAGCAGAGTTCGAATTCCAGTTAAATTCGTTGCATTCTTTCCTCCAGTTATGGATTAAATAACAGGGCAGATTGGGTTCTATTGCCTTGGCTGGCAACCAGTCTACCGCAGAAAGCAATGGCAACCTACTGCTGGATAATCTTCTGCCCAGTCAATCATGTGCGTTGTGGTGCAGTGGATATCGGCTCGGAACGAGAAATCGGGGAGCCGAGTTCGAATTCCACTTGAATTCATTGCATTCACTTACGCGCAAATACCCTTGGGAAAGGTATTAATGCGTCTCTTCCTTCCAGTTATGGATTAAATAACAGGGCAGATTGGGTTCTATTGCCTTGGCTGGCAACCAGTCTACCGCAGAAAGCTATTACGTTTGCTGTCTTAATATACAGTTGGTGTGACTTTATATAGTCTTAGCACCTATTATCGTATGCTGTAGCTTAGCTTCGTTTATAGGTAGGCCTATAAATGAAGCTAGGCTTTGGGTCACTGGTAGCCAACAGTTTTAGGTTTTCGACTTATATGATAGGTATACGCCTAACTCAGAATTTTGGTCTAAACATCTTCGACTTGAGGTTGACTTGTACACCAGGTCGAATTGTACGCCGCAATTTACCATTTATTTCTGAACGATTTTTGCACTAGGAATATTGTTATCAATATAGATGCTCCAATTTAATGAGGTGTTTTCAGAACATGACTCTATTTTTAGGGTAAATCTGTAAGTCTTTTTGGCAACTTGCGGTGTTGGAGGAAACATTATTTCTCCTTCTTTTTGCGCAAATGTTTTTGCATGTGAACCTGCACACATAGTTTAATTCAACAGCCAGTTTCCTACCCCTCACCTTCTTCATTTTCATTCTCGTGTTTTTCTTTTTTTGCATTTTTCTCTGTATGAAAAAAAATATCAATAAAATTACATGTGCAGTAATTCCCTTATACGAACGAATTGGGATAAAAATTTGAAAATATGTTGAAAATTCAAGATAACTGAATGCTTAAGTTATCGAAAAAGTCATTTTCTGTATGGAATTTAAAATTTTTATCATCAAATAACGTTTTCAAACAGTTTGTTCAATATTTTGTTTGGTTAAGTTTCTATGAAAAAATTTAATCTTTTTTTTTGTTATGTAACATTGGGTATGTTTTATTTCTAAAATCTCAAAATTCTTATCTGGAATAAAATATCTAGTTGGGATAATCGAAAAACGTTCAGTTGGTTTCTATTTTTCTCGTCATTTCACGTCCGGAGAATCAAAATCCGGAATATCGGGAGTACGGATAATCGATGAACTACTATATATGTTTCTAAATGTACTCGATATACAACCTTGTGCAAAATAACTGAAACAACCAGGTTAGTTTTCTTGTTTTATCATACAGTCAAACTGAAGTTGCAGCGTGTAATGGATTTCTATTTTTCCTCAGATTAGGTCATTTGCAGTGGCATGCAATACTATGAAACTATTTTCGAGGTGCATGATGAAATTCGTTTGGTTTTGAATAATACTGTGTCAGAGTAATTGCAAGATTTTTATCAAACCCGGACACTATTGTCTTGACTGTCGATTAGTTGTCCTACGGCCATTGTCTGCGATGGACGTTACTCCAAAAAAGCCTATGAAAATTGTAACGCTGCACGAACACACTGGCAAGCCTTAAAAGAGATTGCGGATATTGCTGATGTCAGGGTTTTAATTGTCAGTCGTGTCATCAAGGCGAAGAAACAAACTGGATCTAAAACGTAAAGGAAAATGTGGCTGGAAGAAAAAAACAACACCAACAGAGAACGTGTACGTGATTAGGGAAATGTGTAAAAAATTTTAGGAAGACATTATTCATTTTGTTTCAATTAATTTGCGCAAGGCTGTATGCCTTCTAAATTTTTATAAACACGCATCTATGCACATGAAAAGCGATATCACTTAGTTCTGTAATGATAAAACACTCTTCCTGGATGTGTCGTGTCTCTTCACGACGTGGGTGATCATTAACTTCTTTATAATAAAAAAATGACGAATCAGTGTTGTTTAAACGCTGACTTATAATGTGTACTTCCCACAATTTGACAGCCGTACTTAAGGATAATATTGTGACATGAATGTAAATTCCGATTTTGGGGGCGGCATCTTTTTCTTCTTCATTTTCTTTACGTGCCGTGTCCTTTCAGGACCTAGGTGACCATAGACTTCCACTTACTCCTATTCTTGTTGCTCTTAATTTTTCTCTCGGTAACTCTTTCAAACCCCACCTGCTCAAGCACATCAAGTATATCTCATACTGTTTTCTCCGTCTCACTTTCCCTCTATCCGTCCTGTGTGTATTAGATTCTCCAAGCCATCCTTCTTCATTATGTGTCTAAGAAACCTCAGCTATCTCTTTCTGATGTTAAGTACAAGTTTTTTTTTCACTTGCATTTTTCCAAAACCTCATCTTTACTCACATATTCGATCCATGGAATTTTAAGCATTCTTCTGTACAACGGCATTTCTGCTGATTCGTCTCTTCTTCACCCAGTATCCGTTGTCATGTAGGAGGACAGATATCTCATAGCAGTTTAGCACTCAGTTATCACTAAAAAGAAATGTCCAGAAAAATAAAGAAAACCGTTTCATTTATCAAGAATCACAGAACATTTTATTCAACACTAATATATCGGTATTATTCGTTTATCCATATAACAACAGCAGACGGACATCTCTCCTCAGCACCGAGGCTACGATCCTAGTAAAATCTCATTGAACGTTTTTGTTGTTCTTCGTCTTTTTATATCTGATTTGTACCCGGAAAAAGTTATTTTGTCGCAAGAACTGTTTCAAAAGTATAAAAAATACCAATATAGCCGTTATTTGGAAAGATCTATATATCTTCTATAATAACTTGACCCGGTTATTTCTATTTAGTCTCCTGTTTGTACTTTTGTTTCTTTTTACATAGGTTTATCCTTAGAATATTATTTTTGGGTAGTATATCTTAAAATATAGTTTTAATTCTCTAATTCTTGTATCGTCCATAAAAATGTCCAAACGCCCAGCCTTTGCTGTTTAGTTCCACTCAACAGTTGATATCGACTACTGGTGGGTAATATCTCCCAGGTTAGGAAATCCTGATTTAAAATGACAAAATAAAAATAAATACTTTATGTAAGATGATTCTCCAAAAGAACTTAATCAAAATAAAATAATGTTTTTATTTGTAGAATAATATTTTGTTGCTCTTGAAATTACAATCTTCTAAAAATTCAATGTTCTTATTGAGGGAATATTGTCTCATTGCCCTGGAATCTACAATCTTCTAAAAATTCAATGTTCTTATTGGGGGAATAATGTCTTATTGCCCTGGAATCTACAATCTTCTAAAAATTCAATGTTCTTATTGGGGGAATAATGTCTTATTGACCTGGAATCTACAATCTTCTAAATATCCAATGTTCTTATTGGGGGAATAATGTCTTATTGCCCTGAGAATCTACAATCTTCTAAAAATCCAATGTTCTTATTGGGGGAATAATGTCTTATTGCCCTGGAATCTACAATCTTCTAAAAAATTCAATGTTCTTATTGGAGGAATAATATCTTGTTTCCCTGGAACCCACAAGCTTCCAAAAATTAAATGAAACGTCAATCACCAAATTCTGTCTTCGTGAATACTGCTTCTTTATTGTTCTTTTTCCTCACTTCTCATCGCTAAAGTTTTCTCATCCTCTTTCATTCCCTCACACTCTTACTTCTACTGGCATTATCACCTTGCTTGTAGTGAAAATATTAGTAAAAATATATATAAATATAACGAAATATAAACAAAACATCAGTATATGACGTTAAGATGGAGATTTTAAATTTAAATTACTGGAGTTCGATGTGTTTAGACGTACTGCTTAGCAGATTTCATCAGCTTCTGCACTTTTTTGTATTATTTTCGCTGTTATTTTCTATTTAAATATCTCATGGAGCTATAGCAATAGATTTTTAAGAAAGGTGTAATATAATATACACCTAGAAGCAAATTTACCATAAAAATCAGAAATCAGGGAAATTTCTATACATTTTAGTCATCAGAAAACATTTTATTTTAATCAAAACTACATTCTTAAATGGTCAGATTCAGTTACCTACGATAGGACGGATATATTGATCAGGTAAACATCCTCTTAAGTGTCTGTTCCACCGGACAGTGTTTCGTGTAAAGAAGCTGTTTGAGCGGGATCTACTTCTCGCCGATTAAATACGAAGAGAATGTGGGTGGTCTGCTACTATATAAATCTCATAGTGGCTTGTAGCCGTAAAGGTCAGATCTGGCGCAACCAAAGTATGTAGCACTTTCCATAATAGTAGCGATAGAGCAGTGACAGGCTCGCCGTATTTCGCCTGCGAACGACAAGGACACGGAAACGCTTTTGAACTTTATCAAGATTGTAAATTGATGACTGGGTTCCCGCTCCCAAAAGATCAGTTTATGAGCGTAAGTAGGAAAGATAACGTTTAACTCTAAATTTGAAGAAGTGCTTACTATATAATGATGGGGAAGCATCTTCTCGGGAGTACACAAAGAACGGTTGTTGGGTAAAAGGTGCTTGAGAAAGGGCAAGAGAAGGATGTGAACACAGGAGTGAAGACATTTGCGAAGGTAGATAAAAAGGAAGAGAACAAGATACACGGAGTGATTTAGAAAGGGCTGGAGTTAAGTGGATAAGAGGTTTGCTTATATTTAAGTGGCATAGCATGTCCTAGCTGTGAAATTTAGACCTGGTGGAACTAAGGTAGCAGCGATAGACTAGTGAGAGACTCGCCGTATCCCGTCTGTGAAAGACATGCTGGAGGTTAGAAAATAATTCTTCTGCAACAGAGACACGGAGACGCTTTTGAACTTTATCAAGATGGAAATTGATGACTGGGCTTCCGTCCCCAAAAGTTCAGTCCATGAGCGTAAGTAGGAAAGATAACGTTTAACTCTAAACTTGAAGAAGAGTTTACTATATAGCTATGGGGAAGCATCTTCTCGGGAGTACACAAAGAAACGGTTGTTGGGAAAAAGGTGCTTGAGAAAGGGCAAGAGAAGGATGTGAACACAGGAGTGAAGACATTTGCGAAGGTAGATAGAAAGGAAGAAAACAAGATACACGGAGTGATTTACAAAGGGCTGGAGTTAAGTGGATAAGAGGTTTGCTTATATTTAAGTGGCATAGCATAGCATGTCCTAGCTGCGAAATTTAGACCTGGTGGAACTAAGGTAGCAGCGATAGACTAGTGAGAGACTCGCAGTATCCCGCCTGTGAAAGACATGCTGGAGGTTAGAAAATAATTCTTCTGCAACAAAGACACGGAGACGCTTTTGAACTTTATCAAGATGGAAATTGATGACTGGGCTTCCGTCCCCAAAAGTTCAGTCCATGAGCGTAAGTAGGAAAGATAACGTTTAACTCTAAACTTGAAGAAAAGTTTACTATATAGCTATGGGGAAGCATCTTCTCGGGAGTACACAAAGAAACGGCTGTTGGGAAGAAGGTGTCTGACTTGAAGTTGGTTCTTATGAATTGAATGCGAGGAGGATGGAGAAGGCATGTCCCAATATAGGTGGTATGGCGGTTCTTAGCTGAGAAGTTCTAAACTAGCCAATAGGTAAGTTATAGAAAAATTGACAATAATAATGTTTCATCTTCTATGTGACTATCTTGATTCTCGACAATTTCTTGTCCTTTGTAGCTCCAAGGTAATTTTGTTTTTTGTTATCTTGGCTAATATCTGTTCTGTGAATCTTTTAGACAATGTCGTCATGTAGATTATGCGCTACTTCCAACTGACCCTTTTACATTCTTTCTTTTTCTTTGTTTCTAACGAGATTTTCCTGTTTATAAAGACTAGAAATTGAGGACTTGTCAGCTCCCGCCCAAATATGGCAACAGTACTCCGTGTTGGGCCCGATCTGGTTCTTTTAAATATAAATAATACAATGAGAAGTCAGGTACTTACTGAAGCGGTATAAGGAACTGATCCTTGTAACCACATCTTTACTTTATAGCCGAGCTATGATGAATATATAAATGGAAATTGCTTTCTTTCTTAATGGCAAGTTCTCAGACACATATGTGATCAATGCAGCCTCTCTCCTCGGCATTACCGTTTTTTCTGCTTTATTTTAATCATTTCTTTATGGTCACTCTCGAGACACTTAGAAGATATATATGCAGATGACACAAACTGACGTTTCTCGCCAGGCTATGACCCACTACGTCAGGTAGACAAGGTTGAATCATTTTAATTCCGATCGTATTGCATTGGTAAGGAAGAAGTCCCACAAATACAGCTTCTTTTCTAAAACCAATGAATTGTGAATAATATAGTTAAATGGATGCTTCCCAAGTCACTAAGTTAACATGTGTTTGTTTATACTTCTAAGATGTAGTATTTACATTGTTCGGACTACTGTCCTGATCTTTTTTTGTCATTATTACGACATTTCGACTGTTTTACGTCCCGTTCTTTTTCAGGTGTTTGGAATTTCGAACTGAACCCTTTATTACCCTGGAAATATATCATTCTCATCCCATGTGCGATGCCACTTCTGGTAGCCATGTAGTTAACCCACTTTCATTTAGCTATTTAAATTATCTGTTCATCGCTTCTGTAGCCTGGTATTGAACTCATTACTCTTTGAGTCGAGTCACTGGAACTAACCAACATCTATATCTGCTGGGTCATGTGTCTTTGAAGATTATGTTAACTCCTTGGTTCAATCGTTCAGTCAGTTAAGTGCCATGCGCGATACACGCTTGGGCGATCATGTCTCGAAAGAGACATGACTGACTGGGCAGAAGATTATCCCGCAGTAGGTTGCCATTGCTTTCTGCGGTAGACTGGTTGCCGACCTAGGCTATAGAACCCAATCTGTCCTATTATTTAACCCATAACTGGAGGGAAGAGATGGATTAATACCTTTCCCAAGGGTATTTGCGCGTAAGTGAATGCAAGGAATTCAACTGGAATTCGAACTCGGTTCCCCGGTTCAGTCGTTACCTATCCTAAATATCAACGTGATATGCACCACTTATTTTCTGATTATACTCCTTTACAAATAACCTTATTTAGTAGATCTCTACATTGAGTGGCTCTTGGGCCTTGTGTTGGATGGCGTTGGAAGGGGAAATTGATGACGCCCAAGATACATATTAAAATTTATCAGAATTATAAATGTTGTGGAACAAGTTGTAGAAAGTGGCGACAGCAGTTCAACGATTCATATGATGACAAAGATAATTCTGCAAGTGAGCATTTCTCTTGACAGGCAAATGGATTCCGCATCTAATTTTACGTAAAATGGGTCTCAGAGGACCCAACGTTTTCTTTTTTCAGTATTGTAGTCATAATTTATTTTCTCTTTATGCAATAAGACTGTAACTTGATAACATTTTCGCAAATAACTTGCTGAAAGACTACCTGAAATTACAATCAATTAAAGCTAATATAAATTACACACTACATGAAGATCAGTATTTGATTCCCCTGGTATCAATTTTATGCATCTGAGGGTTAAAACATTAAAAAATAAACACAGATATAAATTATACATACATCTGCGTCGATTAATATAAGTTGCTCAGTAGAAAAATACAAATTCATCTAAATACTATCTCTCTTCGGGACCTAGCCATTCACATCCCTTCAAAGGTTTCTTTTTCTTTATTATTTATTATGATTTCCTTGTGAAGTTAGCATATAAGAAGCCTGTTGTCTTCAGCTACGGTTTTGAATATAACGTTGTTTTTTCTTCTATAGTGGCAACCACGCAAAGCTATATAGAAACTAGATGTTGTAAAAACCATTGCATTCTGACTCTTTTAGCTGACCCTAAATATGAAACATTTGACCCACCACCGGTTTTCACTGTAGCTTGATAAACGACATTTTCTGCATAGCATTCATCCCAAAAGGGACATTCATTTTCGCACCTACAGTTACATAACGGAACAGTTGTATTTTCTTCAGAAAAATGACAACAGCGTTGGATTTAATATATATACAACCACTTTGATAAGCAACCCACCCTAGGAAGATGAAAATGAAGAAGCAGGAAGCTAAGAAAGAACTAGTTAACTTGACATTGAAAGTGCCATCCTCCTTCGAAACGTGTGGATTGGCATAACGGCTCAACAAGAAATTGTACGAAATAAGAGAAAATATATCACTTTAGGATTTTCAATAGCAGCAACAACTAAAATGGATAGTGCATGTTCATATGAAGAGCAAATAATGATATAATCATGGAAGAAAGTATCAGTATTTGTTAGGGTTATAGCAGTTACTGGACACGAGAAACTTATTTTTCCTTGATTTATTAAGTGTAGCGTAGATGTGTCACATGGTCAATGTATGAGCACACAGTTAGTATTGAAATCACTAATCAATTATAAATGGTCAATTAAAAACGTTTGCTAACTATTACACCATACCGAAACGTTTGGAAGTCTATTTTCCTGAGAAATTGTTTTGATATAAATATTTTATAAAAATCATCCGAAATTAAAACAGGCGGTTAACCCTCTGCGGCCATTCGTATAATATTTGATACAGTATTTCTCTATAAGGAAACATTTGGTATTTCCCTAGAAGGAAACATTTGGTATTCATTGACTGAGCAGTCAGTACTGCTTTCATTTGAAATTTATAAAATATTTCTCTTAAAAAAATTTTCAGGAAAATATTTCTTTCAAGGCTTGTTTTCATACTGTATCAAATATGATACGAATGACCCTAGAGGGTTAAGGATTCTACTGGGCATAAAGTGGGGGATCAGTTCTATATTGTTATGAAGTAATAAACAGATCCTCCACTAATTACTACTTAAGCCTCTCGTGCTATTCGTATCATATTTGATACAGTATTTCCATATATGGAAACATTTGGTATTTCCCTATAAGGAAACATTTGGTATTCATTGACTGAGCAGTCAGTACTGCTTTCATTTGAAATTTATAAAATATTTCTCTTAAAAAAATTTTCAGGAAAATATTTCTTTCAAGGCTTGTTTTCATACTGTATCAAATATGATACGAAGGCCCTAGAGGGTTAACCAATGAATGACAAGATTTTTTTCATCTAAGGAAAAGGCTAATATTCTTATTACCACTATCTCTAATTACAGAGAAATCACATACTTTTACACTCTTTTATTATTTGATAGGTTTAAGAGAACCCCAAATATACAAAAAGCTAAGCACTAAAACCCATCAAGCATTTCCTGGTTGAATGTGTGGATCCCGCTCACAATTTACAGAGATTTTATTGTGCAAACATTACTAGGGAATATATTCGAAAATTACGACTTACTTTCACAAAGAAAATGTCTCTCTACTTCAGAAATAATGAAGAACTAACTAGACATTTATTGTTCGAAAATGATTTGGCTTAACTACCGTTTATTGGACGTATAGTCCTGGAGGTAGACAACGACTTCAATGAAACAATTGACAAAATTGAATAAGCTTAATTGACTAAAATAGAGTCACGGTCTCATCAAAATATTTTGACAAGTACACATCAGGCCTCATTGAACAATCCGATCAGCATAATTGAACTATTCTTACGATTTTATCTTCCGTTAATTTGTAATTAGGTTGACTATAATTGCTTACTGAAGGCGGATCGAGTACAATAATAGGCGAGGTTATCATATTTAAATTACTCGTTGTTCTTCTCAGGTTCGCTTTGAATTCATTCTTCGTCACCGCAGTTATTAGCATTGCTTTCGCTTTTATTAATTCCATTTAGTCTACTGTTTATTTGTATATAATTCTTCCATGACCTTCTTTGTTTTTTTTGTTTTTTTTTTAATCATTTCACCCCGAGCAAGGCGGAAACGCCACTGATGTGCAGGGGGCTACATAAATGTAAAAAGATTAATTAGAAAAGAGTGAGGAGTACAAACTAGTTAGAAAGGAGCAATAGAAAGCTGAGAAAGCAGGTGCGATGACAGATGCATAGGTGGAGAGAAAGGGAAGGTTATATGGGGGTGGGGAGAGAGCTAGAGTCCAGTGGTTAGTAGATGAGTATTGACATTGCATTTAAATTTCTGGAGGTTGTAGCCATCTGGAAAGCAAGAATACGGGAGCGAGTTCCACAGGCGGGAAGTGCGAGAGAAGAAGCTGCAGGAGTAGAATTGTCGTCTGCATTTGGCTAACCTGACTGTGAATGGGTGGGACCTAGTTGCCAGTCTGGTTGCACGAGTAAACACCAGCTGACGAAGCATCAGTGATTTAAGTTCGTCTGAGCAGAAGCCATGAAAGTATTTATAGAACAGACAAAGGGAGGCCACATTTCGACGATGGGGAAGTGGCTGCAGTCGAGCCGCCAGATCAGTACCTATCACATTACAGACTTTCCTTTGGAGCCTATCAAGAACACTGAGGAGAACCTGACCATAAATGGCAGCAGTACTCCATGCACGGACGGATGGTTGAGTTGTATATATGTAGGATGGATTCAGGTGGAAAAAACACTGTTGGATAAAGAGTAGTCGAGCCAATTTCATTAAAAAATATGCAAATGTTTTATAATAATTAATGTCGAAAAGTTGATAGTAAAATTATTTATTCATTTTAATATTTATTAACTTATTATTATCCTGCTTACCCATCCCTTACTTAACGCCCACGTTAGGTTACGTCCTGCTAATACCTAATAAATAATAATGAAATACTCAGTTTCTATGGTACCTAAATTTTAAATCGGCAGCAAGGTCTCACCAAGGCTTACTAATTAACTCATAGAGAAGAGGTGTATTCATGCATTTCCAAAGAGTATTTTCGACTAAGATCCAAAGGCAAATTAGCATGGTGAAGGAAGCATTCCAGAATTTGAGTAAAGTAA
Organism: Ascarosepion bandense; assembly: GCA_037127315.1. Taxonomy (NCBI): domain Eukaryota; kingdom Metazoa; phylum Mollusca; class Cephalopoda; order Sepiida; family Sepiidae; genus Ascarosepion; species Ascarosepion bandense. The sequence goes on along the minus strand of JBBBDQ010000293.1, from coordinate 13,477,437 downwards.
TAAAAAACAGATTTTCGCTAGAAACAAAGAAGAGAGTACTGGATTGCTATGTGAAGTCGCTTCTTCAATATGGCAGTGAATGTTAGACAATATCTTCGAAGATGAAGGAAAAATTTGAATCAGCTGAAATGTGGTTCTACAGAAGGATGCTGCGAATATAATGGATGGAGCATGTGAGCAATGATGAGGTTTTGGAAATGAGGGAAACGAAAAGGAAATTAATGCTGAGCATCAGAAAGAGATAGCTAAAGTTCCTGGAACGTGCAATGAGGAAAGAGGGCTTGGAGAACCTCATACTAACAGGCCACATAGAGGGAAAAAGAGACAGAGGAAAGCAGCGGATAACGTATTTGAAGTACCTGATCAGGTGGATGATGAAACGAGAGTTGCGTGGTGTAACAGGAGAAAGCGTGCTAAGAGCCACCAGGGATAGGGAGATGATCACCGACTTCCTGAAAGGACAGGGCACATAAAAGGAGAAGAAGAAATATAACGAACAGAAGGAAAAATAGAACTTGTCTCTCCAATGAACAATTCCATGTTCGTATCGCTTATACATCATGCGCATCCAAGGTTACACTATCAGGTATTCAAAACCGGTCACCCATTAAGCTACTGTCCAGGTTCTACATTGCTTATTTCATATATATATATATATATATATATATATATATATATACTTTACGCACTCACGCACTGATTGAGCACTACGGGGGAATGGTAGACTTTGAAAAAAAAAGTAGCTACTCACGCATTTACGCATCGTTCATTCAGTAATGAATTGGAACTCACTCGGCTACTCGCTAAAAGTCCGCCTTCCTTTACCGAGCGCCCTAAGCTCAGAAGTAGAATCGGATTTCAATCCTGGCTAGAAGTAATCGGATGTCTAACCATACTGATGACCTGTGATACAGCGAAAAATATCTGTCTGCGGATGACAATATATAAATATATATAAATAAATTTTTATATATAAACATGATTATATATAGTTATACTCGTCTCGAGAACCTTCCTCGAAAACTTTCGAACGAAGAAAAAAAAATGGTTTTAAAAAAGAAAAAGAAGAAGGGGCTTAGGAGATGAAAGTCTGTCAAAAGTGTTCGGACAAAGCCCAAAGAAAAAAAGAAAAAAACCGGCACAAGTAACGATCTAACAAAAGGCGTTCAATACAAAAGTAGAGCGAACTTAATTGAACCTAATGAGCCAGACGAACCTACTTAGGTTTCTTCTAAAATGATCGCCAGGGAAAGCTGGCTCTCCCTGACGATCCGTTTAGGAGAAACCTAAGTAGGTTCGTCTGGCTCATTAGGTTCAATTAAGTTCGCTCTACTTTTGTATTGAGCGCCTGCGCGTGCGTGTGTGTGTATATATATATATATATATATGTGTGTGTGTGTGTGTGTGTGTGTGTGTGTGAGTGTTTATATCTATATATATATATAATCTGTTTCCATATACATATATATATATATATATATATATATATATGGAAACAGATTATCTCCGGCATATTTTTAGTTTATTTGTTTAAATGTTATTATTAATGGATACTCATATTTGAGTTGAATCTCTGTCTTTAATTATTTCCTAAACAGTACGTATATATATTCATTAAACAGTGTATATATTAATATATATATATATGTGTGTGTGTGTGTGTGTGTGTGTGTGTGTGTGTGTGTGTGTGTGTGTGTGTGTGTGCTTGCGTGCGTGTTTCATTAAAAATGACAAACACGTTATTATCATTAACTTTTTTTTACATACTTTTACATGTGTTCGTATAATTTTTCTTTTCGTAACTCAAATTATATAAGAATTGTCGAAAAGTTTTGTTCTTTTGAGCGCTTTTGGCTATACTTTTAGGCATTATCAAGAATTAATTTTGTTTGACTTGTAAATAAACATGTATAAAATTTATGCATATAGAGTCTTGTGTATATTAAGTTCCGAACACGGTAAGTACATTGTTATCATGTTCATAATTGATGCTATTATGTGTAGGATTTCTCTTTTTTATTAGTAATTTCTCCATTATTTTTCATCTTCTTTTGCATGTGGATGATGTTATTAAGTAGGTATTATCAACGGGGATATCACGGATAGGTTCTAGAAGATCTCGACGGGTGTTTAAATGAGATCGGATGGAACTATTGTTAGAAAGGTGCAATGTCAATCTTCTAGTCAATTTTCTAGTGGTGTAGCCAATGTTTACAGATAAAAGAGAGATTGTTGCTCAAATATGCAATATATAGATACCGACGGGAATATTCGAGAAATTTCGTCCGAAAAATATGCGACCTCCGGCAGAAGTTTTCTGTATTTTTATCTAAATAGTCGACAAAATTATGTAGCTTTGGAGAGCAATCAGGTAAAGGAGAAGAAAATATTGGAATTTCAAAACGAAGAGAAGTCAACTGGAAAGAGCATTTCCATCTTTTCTAAGTTGCCTCAGGTAATAATGAAAAAGAATGTGCAGAAGAATAAAATCGCCTAAAAAGAAATGTCATTAAAATATAAATAGTAGCAGAGAAACTGTACAACTCTTTTATGGAACTCAGAACAAGCGATTGGAAAACATTATCTTTACCAAAAAGTCATGACAATTCAGAGATAATAAAATAAAAGGAATATGTAAAGGATCCTAAACGCCTCTCTGCTGGAAGAAAACGACATTAAATAATAAACAAGAGAATAACTATTTTTTTAAATCATTAATCAAGCATTGACAAACCACTATCTTTCGCACGAAATCATGACAATACACAGAGAATAAAGAAAAGAAATCTGTGGAGGGCCATAATTGCCGTTTACCTGAATTAAAATGGCTTAAAAAGTAGAGTGAAACGGGAAATCTCTTTCTTGAAACCGCTGAGCAAGTACCAGGAAACGGCTATAATTCCCAAGAAGACACGAAAATTCATGTATATAAAGAAAAGGAAACTATGGGGAGCCATAATCACTGTTCTCGTGGAATAAAATATAAAAAATAAAAATAAGATAGAACCTAGACAACTTTTTTGGAACTCGTAGAACAAGCAACCAGAAACCAATATCTTTCCAAAATATATAACAATTCACAGATAATTAAGAAATGGAAAATGTAGAGAGCCATAATCGCAGTTCTCCTTTTAATGACATTAAAAAATAAATAATAATAGAAAAACTGTTTTTCACTTCTTGAAACCGAAGAACAAACAACCAGAAACTAGTATTTTACCAGAGAAGTCATAACAATATTCCAATAAAAAAGAAAAAAAATCATTTGAGGGCCAAAATCGCTCCTTTCCTGAAGGAAATGGCATTGAATTAATAAAGGATAACATGGAGAACACTGTTTGAAACCGTAGAGTAATCGACCGGAAACCACAACTTTCCATAGAAGCCATAACACTTCTCAAATAATTAAGAAAAAAGATCAGATGAGGGCCAAAATCGCGCCTCTTCTAAAATAAATGGCATTAAATTAAATAATAAGAGATAAAAGGGAGAATATCTTTGAGACTGTACAGTAAGCAACCGGAAACAAATATTTTTCCATAGAAACCATGACACTTCTCAAACAATAAAGAAAAAAGATCAGCTAAGTACCATAATCACCCCTTTTCTTAAGTAAATGGCATTAAGTTAATTAATAAGAGATAAAAGGGAGAATATCTTTGAGACTGTATAGTAAGCAACCGGAAACAAATATTTTTCCATAGAAGCCATGACACTTCTCAAGCAATAAAGAAAAAAGATCAGCTGAGTACCATAAGCACCTCTTTTCTTAAGTAAATGGCATTAAATTAATTAATAAGAGATAAAAGGGAGTATATGTTTGAGACTGAACAGTAAGCAACCGGAAACAAATATCTTTCCATAGAAGCCATGACACTTCTCAAACAATAAAGAAAAAAGATCAACCGAGTACCATAATCACCCCTTTTCTTAAGTAAATGGCATTAAATTAATTAATAAGAGATAAAAGGGAGAACATTTTTGAAGCCGTACAGTAAGCAACCGGAAACAAATATTTTTCCATAGAAACCATGACACTTCTCAAACAATAAAGAAAAAAGATCAACTGAGTACCTTAATCACCCCTTTTCTTAATTAAATTGCATTAAATCAATTAAGAGATAAAAGAGAAAGCATTTTGAAACCATACAGTAAGTAACCGGAAACCACTATCTTTCTATAGAAATCAAAGCACCTAAATAAAGAAAAAGTAATCAGTTGTGGGCCAAAATAACCACTTTCTTGAAGTAAATCTCAGTGAACTAATTAATAAAAGATAAAATGAAAAACTCTTTTTGAAACCGTACAGTATGCAACCGGAAGCACCTATCTTTCTTAAGGAACCATGATAGTTTACAGATAATAAAGAAACGAATCCGTGGAAAACCATAATTATCTTAAATGAAGCAGCATTAAAAAATAAATAATAAATAGAAACAAGGCAAGCAGTCGAAAACCTCTATCTTTCCAAAGAAGTCAAAACAATTTACAGATAATAAAGAAAATGAATCGATGCCGAGCCATAATCGAGTTTCTCCTAATGTAAATGACATTAAGAAATTACTATAAAATGAGAGAAAATTTTTTTGACACCCAAGAGAAAGCAACCCGCAACTACTGCCCTTCCTCTGTAGTCATGTTTATTTAAAAAAATAAAGAAATGGAATCTGTGGATGGCTATAATCGCCGTACTCTTGAAGCAATAGATCAAACATTAAATATTAAGAGAAACTGGACAACTCGTTTTTGAAACAATAGAGCAAACAACTGGTAAACGCTGTCGTTACCAAGACGTCATGACAATTCAAAGACAATGAATATATGGAGGGTCATATTCGTCATTCTCCTGAAGTAAAGCGGTATTAATAAAGCTTCAATTCTCGTATGTGCAGAAAGAAAATAAAACAAAAAGAGAAAATAAAAGGAGAAAGTTTTTCTTGTAGGTCAAACAATTGTTTTAGTCGAACATGCTTTCAGTTAATAATTCTTAAATTTTTGCGTACATTACTTTTATAAATGAATAGATTTATATATTAGAATTAGTCGATAAACTATTTAATACAAAAGAAATGGCTGCTATGCTATCAATGAAAACACATGAAATATTACACACATCTAACACTGAACAGCAGAGAATTTTTAATCATAAGACTACTCTTTTCAGTGTTGGGTTTGCAAAAAGTGCACATCGCTCTCGAAATATATATTGGAACATGACGTCAAATGTGGACGAATGCCTCGGGTGTCGTGTAAGTTTGTAGATTGCAAGGAGGGTGTGAACAGCTCGAATTTGAAGTCGGAAGAAAAATAAAACATTATTGCGTTCCCTGGACAAAGAATATTATGAAATAAATGATCTGCGGCTATATCCAAATGCACACATAGCAATAAATATTTTATTAAAGCATCTGATTTGTAAAGAGGATGGGTCGTGAGCGCGTTTATTGGTTCAATTATAGCAAGGCTAATGTTAATGTCCTCATTCTTCAATTGACTAATACTTGTCTTTTAGTAGAAGGTTTTTCTCATAGTTTTCTTCAGAACTTGATTTATATATATATATTGCAAGTTATACAATCTTCTGAATTGGCAGTCTACTGTTTGTCGTGATTTACTTTATTAAGAGTGCACGACACTTTGTTGAGCATTATGGACGGTAATAGTTTTATTATAAGTTTATAATAAAAACATAGTTCACTGCAACACAAGTGCCGTTGTGTTTCGGTACTATATTATTAGCACCTCATCAGGTAGTGAAATATTTTTCCCTTTTTTTCTTTATGACGAATACTAATAAAGAAAAATGTTTCTCTGCCTGACGAGGTGCTAATAATATAGTACCGAAACACAGCGGCACTTGTGTGTTGCAGTGAACTATGTTTTTATTTCAAACTTATGTAAAAATATTACCATATATATATATGTGTGTGTGTGTGTGTGTGTGTGTGTGTGTGTGTGTGTGTGTGCACGTAGAATATATGGATCAAAATCCAAAAAGATACTGAAATAAAGGACAAATACGAAGCATGTCACTATCCACCAATATGTTTCACTTTCATTAAAGATTCTTCTCAGATCGAGAGGAAATTTTTATAAAACTCAAAGAAACACAGAATCCTACTATGTTATGATTCTGGATAAGTTCTTATTGGTCATATACATGTCATATCTATTAAAGCAATGATTTTTTTTTTTAAATATGAGGAATATTTTGGACGGTAATGTGTGTCATGGATATGCGTTGTGATGCAGTGGATATAGGCTCGGAACGAGAAATCGGGGAGCCGAGTTCGAATTCCAGTTGAGTTCCTTGTATTCACTTACGGGCAAATACCCTTGCGAAAGGTATTACTCCGTATATTCCTTCTAGTTATGGGTTAAATAACAGGATAGATTGGGATCTACAGCCTTGGTTGGCAACCAGTCTACCACAGAAACTAATGGCAACCTAGTGCGGGATAATCTTCTGCCCAGTCAGTTATGTCTCTTTCGAAACATGATCGCCCAAAGCGTGTATCGCGCATGGCACTTAACTGACTGACATAATTTTTTCAGCACACTTTGCCTTTATTTACATACAGGGTGCGATGGGTAAATTGTCACCATTATGTATTTCTAATTTTGTGCATGTCCGTTGTTTGTTTTTTATTTTGTCAAATGCACAGTGTAGTAGAATCAGTTGGGCACCGTCTGCGTATGGCACTTAACTGACTGAGTATGCGTAATGGTGTATTTGTGTTTCTGAAGAAACGCTTGTCTGTCTACGTTTATATTGAAAGATAACATTACTTAGTATATGTGTATTTTGTCTGTGATTTAATGCAGGTGTCACGTGTGTGTGTGTGTGTGTGTGTGTGTGTGTGTGTGTGTGTGTGTGTGTGTGTGTGTGTGTGTGTACAGGGTGTCTATAAAATCGTAGTACCATTACAAGTATTTATTGCTCAGAAGCCATATGACATTGACTTTTGCAGTTTTTGTAAAATGTTGTAGATCTCAAGTTTATATTCACAACTTTCGTTAACTACATTTCACACGTGCACCTCTAGTTGTCCTCACAATGTCAAGACGATATTCCATCTCATTCCATACGCGCTGCAGTATCTCAACGTCAACTGTTTGGACAACTTCAGGAATGGGTCTACAAAGTCTGGTAAGATAATAAACAGGAGTCTGGTAGACGCGATCCTTGACGTACCCTCAAATATTGGCCTTCTCCTTTGGGGTCGTCATTGTCTTTCAGTTCAAGCCAATTTATATACCTGCAAAAAAAGAATGTAATAAAAATTGTAGAGACGTCAGCAATGCCGGGTACAAGGCCACTTAAAAACAAAGCCGACAATCCCTAAATGAATCCAGCTTATTGTTGATAGTAGCAGAATGTGTGTATGTAGAACAATAAAGGAAAATTGAATATATCGAACTTTAGTCTTGAAAAGTCAGTTGAAATATTTTGTTGTTGTTGTTTCTTTGACGACGTATGAGTGAAGACGAAGAGAGGAAAATTGGAATGAGAGGAAAAACGAATGTATGTCGACGAGACATGACAGGGTCAACGTCTTGTTTCAAATATATTTTGTTACATTTTAGCGGGTCGTCTCTATGTTGCTCCCATTTGACTGACTTTTACTGGTCAAGGGAAGTGAATACCGCATATTAATTTTCTAGGGTTTAAGAAAAATTGACCGGCGTCATAATTCAATTTGCTATTTCCTATATAGGATTTGTATCCTAGAAATTTAAAAGCTCCATTAAAAATTAATGTAAATAAAACAAAACGTAAAAGCCTAAATGTAAAGAAGACTTGAAGATGTGTACAACATTTTACAAAAAACTGCAATAATCTATGCGATATGGCTTCTGAGAATAAATACTTGTCATGGTATTGGTATTTTATGGGCCCCCTATATATATATATATATATATATATATATATATATATATATATATATATATATATCCGAGTGAATAAAGAACTACGACAAAATTTTTTTACAATGTCCAAAACATTAATTTAAAACAGTGCTCGATATATAATATATAGAGCTGTGAATATTTATGATGAATTATATTTTAGAACATGTACATAATTTTTTATATATCCACTACAAATCGTACATTTGTTTCGATATTAAAACTACAATGTCTCATTGGGCGGTGTAGACAGGAATGGAAAGTCTCTTTTCTTATATTTGGTCAGTTGTGTGTGGGATGTTGGTGGGGGTTAGTGATAAGGCAATAAGTCTTGTGGATTGACCGTTAGAATTTTGAAGTGTCTGGGATTTTTGTAGACAGAGCATTAGCAGTTAGAATGTAAGTTTTTATTATTTTGCGACTAGACTATATCCTTTGGATTTCTTAGAGGAGCAGAGTACAGATGTGTAAGGGGTGGGATGCTTATTTTGTACAGAATATTTTTGTATTTAAGCAGATTTTTTATAATTAATCTAATTTTGTATACTTAACCTTAATTTTGGATTTAGGAAATCGATTTTATCTATTAAATTCTAAATTTTAATTAGATCACAGTTTGGAAACCGATTTTTTTTCTATTAAATCTTAAATTTTAATTAGATCACCGTTTAAGGTAAGATTTAATGTTAGAAGTAAAATGTAATGTTAAAAATTTAAGGTAATAGGTAAGTAGATAATAGGTGCGTAATAGGTAGAATTTTATGTAGGAGGAAATATGAAATATTTGTATTCAAGGTAATAGGTGAATAGATAATAGGTTTGTTTGTATTTCAGTTAATAGGTGAAATTTAATGTGTGTATTATGGACAGTTTTTATAATTAATCTAATTTTGTATATTTAACCTTACTTTAGAATTTAGGAAATCGATTTTTCTATAGAATTTTTAATTTAATTTTTCTTTTTTAAATTAGATCACAGTTTGTGGTGTATATAGGAGTGTTGTTAGTGTAGTGAAGGTATATCATTTCTAGGGGATCCTAGCTCTGGCTTTTACAGTATTTTTAGCATGATTGTAAGATTAGTTCTTTAATGTGCATGCAGTTTACTGTGGTTTTATGCCTCTGATTTAAAAGCTTGTTGCTATTCATATATTTAATGATTTCAACTTTTTCTTGAAGACAAAGGAAGCATGGTTCCTTTATTGATTTAGCTGTTCTTGCTTGCTTAAGCATTTTCCAGTTAACTTTAGGCGTTTTATTTTCGTCTTTGAACTTCCAAAAGTATTTGGAGAGAGACGTCATGTTTTGTTTTTCTTTGTTATTGAAGGATGAGAGGTGATTGTAAAATCGCTTTTTAAATACGTTCATGGTATTTCCGATATATATTTTTTCATCTTTAGGATTCTCCATGGATGAAATCGAAAACATATATATCAGGGATTTCGTTAAACATTTATTGGTCATGGGGCATTGGTTTGGGGTTCTACAGTTACAAGAAACACAAAACCAATGAATGTTTCAAAATTATCCAGACAAAATCAGTGAAATAGAAAAAAAAAAATAAATATTTAAAAAAAGGGAAAAGGGAAAGAAAAGGAGAAGAGAAGAATAAGGGAAAAGAGGGTTTAACTTAATGTATTAGATCTTAGCTTCGCGCAGCGTTTTTGACCTAGATTCACAAAAGACTTTTTTAGTGAAAAAAATGAACTTCGACCGGAGTGGCCAGTTGTCTTTTTTAGATGTATGACATTGAAATTTAAATTGTAAAAGTTTGGGGTTCAATTTATGCTCGAAGAATTAATAGCTGGTTTTTCGATTTAGTTTAAATCGTAATAATAATAGTAGTATTATATTATTATATTTGTAGTAATAATAACGTGTTAATAAAGAAATTACAATCTAGAAACCTAAAATTAATAATAATAAAATAATCAAAAAAATTAAAAATTGAAGAATTAAAAATGTTTAAAATTTTTAAAAATAATAATAATGAATAAATAAATTTATGATGTTTATAAATAACTAAAATAGTTTAAACCAAAAAAAAAAGAATAATAATAAAAATAATGAATAATAAAAATAAAAAAATAATAATAAAGATAAATATAAATATAAAAATACTAAAAGTCCTAATAATGATGTCACTCTGCTCGGACTAGATTAAGTCACTTCTGCTCGGACGAGCTTAAGTCACTGATGCCTCCTCAACAGGTATTTACTCGTGCAACCAGACTGGCAACTGGGTCCCACCCATTCACAGTCAGGTTAGCCAAATGCAGACGACAATTCTACTTCTGCAGCTTCTTCTCTCGCACTTCCCGCCTGTGAAACTCGCTCCCGTATTCTTGCTTTCCTGACGGCTACAATCTCCAGAAATTTAAATGCAAAGCCAATACTCATCTCCTAACCACTGGACTCTAGCTATCTCCCCACCCCTTTATAACCTTCCCTTTCTCTCCACCTATGTATCTGTCATCGCAACTGCTTTCTATTGTTCCTTTCTAACTAGTTTGTACTCCTCACTCTTTTCTAATTAATCTTTTTACATTTATGTAACCCCCTGCACATCAGTGGCGTTTCCGCCTTGCTCGGGGTGAAATGATAAAAAAACAACAACAAAAAAAACATGTTTGTTAAATAAGTTGAGAAAGTATTTACCGATATTTACATTAGACAAATTACAGAATACTTGGTTTAACCATATTATTTTTTTTTCTATTTTTGCCCTTATTTCTATTTATTTTTTTCCTTTAACTTTTTCTGGTATCTTAATTCTACTTTAAGACTACTCTTTCTGATGTCTTCATTGTATATTGATTTGTTCTCATTAAATATTTGTTATTGGATGATAATTTATTAATTCTAATATTTACGGTGTTAGGGATTTGTTTAATGATTGACTTAGAGAGATTATAATTGACAGTAATATAAATTGGGGATTGATTTCCTTTATGGTATGGTTTAAATGTGTTGTTGGAGAGGTTGAAACAGATGTCTAAAATGTTAACAATTTTGAGATTAGAATATATCTCGATTTTGAATCCTAGATATTGGAAGGCTTTTATTACCTTTATTTCTGAATTTTAGATGTTAGAGGGCGATTGTTGTTAAGAATAAGTCCATCATCTCGGTAAATACCTACTTAACTTGGATCAATAAGGTTGGGTCACTATGTTGATCCAGGATGTTTTTTCCACTTGAATCCATCCTGCATATATACAAGTCAACCATCCGTCCATGCATGGAGTACTGATGCCATTTATGGTCAGGTGCCCCTGCCGTTCTCCTCACTGTTCTTGACAGGCTCCAAAGGAGAGTCTGTAATGTGATAGGTACTGATCTGGCGGCTCGACTGCAGCCACTTCCCCATCGTCGAAATGTGGCCTCCCTTTGTCTGTTCTATAAATACTTTCATGGCTTCTGCTCAGACGAACTTAAGTCACTGATGCTTCGTCAACAGGTGTTTACTCGTGCAACCAGACTGGCAACTGGATCCCACCCATTCACAGTTAGGTTAGCCAAATGCAGACGACAATTCTACTCCTGCAGCTTCTTCTCTCGCACTTCCCGCCTGTGGAACTCGCTCCCGTATTCTTGCTTTCCTGACGGCTACAACCTCCAGAAATTTAAATGCAATGTCAATACTCATCTACTAACCACTGGACTCTAGCTCTCTCCCCACCCCTGTATAACCCTCCCTTTCTCTCCACCTATGTATCTGTCATCGCACCTGCTTTCTCATCTTTCTATTGTTCCTTTCTAACTAGTTTGTACTCTTCACTCTTTTCTAATTAATCTTTTTACATTTATGTAACCCCCTGCACATCAGTGGCGTTTCCGCCTTGCTCGGGGTGAAATGATTAAAAAAAAAAAAATAAATTAAAGTGTATATAAAATGTATATCCCTATCAGATCAGCGATTTGGGCTGAATCATATGCTTCCATAGGGACGTCAAAGCTATTGTTGAGATTCTTTGTTTATATGGAATCGTTATATACTAGTAAGGATTGTCTAGATGTTAAAATGATTTCAGTTTCATTATCAGAAATGTTTATGAAGGTTTTAGCATCATTTAAACTATTAATTAACAGGTCGTAAGAAATAGAAGGGAAAAAGTCTATGATATCTAATTGTATAAATAAAGATTTATTTTTGTTTTTAATTTGTTGTAGCCATGTAATGGTATCTGATGAATCTTTCCATAGATTATTCTGGTAGTTTTATTGTATAGTTAGCATTGTTTTCTTACGTATGTGGCTAGAAATTAACCCTAGTTCTGTTTTAGAAGGATTGATTAATCTAGATTGAAGGTTATTTTCAAAGTTAGGTTTTATACTCTCATTTGACCAAAAACCCACTACCACAATTACTTCTCGGCCTGCAGCCACGTGCGACGCAAAAAAAATGAACCTATTTAATTTTCTCTGTATAACTCGACTCTGTTAATAATTTAAATGTTCTATGTTCACTGAATATTAAATGTTCATCCTTTGATAATGGCTTATGTAAGCCGAAAGCTCAGACCTGATAAAAAAATCAACAATTATTTCGATTTCTTGTCGTCTTTCCATGACAACACTATCAAGCTAATCAGATCATACGAAAGGATCTTACACAAAATAAATAGACAGAACTTGTCTATATTATTCAATGAAACCTGCATTAATATATATATATATATATAACCGAAATCATATATATATATATGTATATATATATGTATACATATATATATACATATATATATATACATATAAATATATATATAACCGAAATCATATATATATATATATATATATATATACACACACACATATATATATACATATATACATATATATATACCTACATATATATATACATATATATATATATACATATATATATAACCGAAATCATATATATATATATATATATATATATATATATATATATATATATATATATATATATATTATATATATCAAAGTGAATATCCGTATTTGAGTAGACGCATAGTTTTTAAGTATTATTTCGTCAGGTTCGTTAGATTCACACACACGCTCTTTTCAAGACGTGAATTCACCACTTTTTCCTTCAAATATAGTTTAATTAGTAGGAATTGTATCAGTATATCATTTTATGTTCAAAAGACTGTTACAATCAAAAAATATTTTCTGGTTTCAACTAACCTGAAAAAGGTGGATAAACCGTAATACATCAATCAATCTATCCGTCTAATGAATATAGGAGAAGGATAACTTTTATTATAAATCGCACTACCTCTATGATGAGGTATATGCTTGATCGGTAACTAGGGTCCGTTCAGAATAGGAGCAGTGTTAACCATACGTTAGTTCTATAGCTGTTAAATAGTATTCACTCCGTTATCCCACTGAGATGTCATGTGAGACAAGGTCGGATTTAATGTGGCGCCAGAAAGAAAGTCCAATAGGTATGAGTAGATGTGCATCTTCGGAAAGGAGTAGCCATTCCCAAGATGAGAAAGCACACTGACGTAATGGTGACTTTAGGTCAAAGCAGATTTCATGATAATTTGTTTGTAAAAGGTACGGTAACTTCATTAACAGAATATAACATAAAACACTGTTTCCTATAATAACTAGGGAGTTCTTGAAAACTTATGGAAGGGGGGGTTTATTTATTCTTTTTTTAATATTTTTTGCCTATTTTTCTTTATCTATTTGTAATGTTCCTTTCTTTTCGCTTCCTTTAAGATCCCAGTAAAATAAATGAGCTACTTTCACGGGAGATACTCATATTTACCGTATCACCAATTAGGCGAAGACATGGTCATGAAAATATCGTTTTTATTTCAATCTACCACACACACACACACACACACACACACACACACACACACACACACACACACACACACAAGCACAAACACAGACGGTAAATAAACACAGGTAGATAAATAAAAGTTAATTTATATCATCTTACCTAGTAGATGCAATTCTAATTATACGGTTTGACAGTTACGCCACCCACTTTCTTTGCCGGCGTCGTAAATGCTTTCCTCATGCTCTGTCGGCATTCAGGTGTGTGTGTGTGTGTATGTCTGTCTGACTGTCTGTTTGTCTGTGTGTGTGTGTGTGTGTGTGTGTGTGTGTGTGTGTGTGTGTATGTCTGTCTGTCTGACTGTCTGTTTGTCTGTGTGTGTGTGTGTGTGTCTCTGTGTGTGTGTGTGTGTGTGTGTGTGTGTGTGTGTGTGAGTCTGTGTTTGTGTATGCATCCTTATGTGTATATGTTTTTTGTCGTTCTGCTTTTATGTATTGGTCTGCTCAAGTGTTACAAAAATGTCGTAACTCTCTTGTTATCTCTCTTTCTCTCAATATAAATATATATATATATATACTCACACACATATATGTATATCTACAAATAAATGCGTAAAGAAACATGCAGAAATATATAATTTATTCAGCGTTTCTCTTCTATGTTATAATATCTCTCTCTCACACACGTACACGCACATGCACACGCACACACATATTCGTGTGTGTCTAGATGTTTGTATTAACGCGCGTATGTTTGTGCGTATGCGTAAGAATTTTGCAAAGATTCATTTCATAAGCTGCATTTCTTAGATGTATTCAATTTCTATCTTTTCCTCCCAAAATTCACACATCTCTATATGTAAGCCTTGTTCCTCAATACTTAAATACACACACACACACACACACACACACACACATATATATATATATATATATGTCTGCGAATGACTATTGACTATATATATGCATGTATGTACATATGGCTGTATTCAAAGGATTTTTATAAGGCATTATTTTTCGTAGGTACACAAATTTCAGTTACTCTCACTGTTTATTATATTTTAATTTATTAAATTGTAATTAATAACAACCAACCTAAATTGAGAAAAATTGTGCCTCCGACCGACGACATCCAGCAGTCCAACTCTTGGCCCTTATATAGGAATGCCTTTACTCACCTTAAAACTTTTTGCGTGCAATCAGGGATTTTCTGAGTTCGCAAACTTTTACTGACCGACAGAAAACTTTTGTTGGAACCAAAGAAAATATTACTGACATGTTACGTAATTTATGTCTTCCTATATGGCAGGGAATGCTGGACATTCTCATTAAAGATGAAGAACAATCTCATCAAAGACACGAAACAACAAAAAGCGTGACATACTTGATGGGCTTAAGCAAATATATCGCGGAACAGGGTTTCAGAGAAATACCAAAACAAAAGATATTAAGTGCAACAAGGGAGGGGAAAATGTGGAGCTCATGATCGCCTACATTCCAAAGGAACACAGCACGTTAAAAAAGATTAATCATAGATCGAGAGCGACGAACAAGTTCAACTTTAATAATTTTGACATTTGTAGGGCACATAATGAAGGTTTGGAAAATTTGACACTCTCAAGACAATAAAAGCAAGAGTGATCTTTCCTAAATGGATGGTGGAACAAGGTTTAGAAGAGATAATAGAACTTGTTTTTTTCGGTAACAGCATTTATTAAGATAATCTATTAAGAGCTACAAAGGACAGGGAGTTATGGAGAGCCACGTCAATATCGTCAAGGGACGTAGCAGTTAGAAGAAGAAACAGAAGTAAAAGACCTCATATGCAGGCCCAAATTTTTGGAACATCTCTCGTGTGATATAAGTAAAATGAGGCCTAATACTTATTGTTACTTTTTTCTATATTAAACTTCCCTGAATTTATCTATATGTGTTGATTGCAGCTTTGTTTCTGCTTGTTGTCATACATCTATGAATATATGCGCATGCGTAAATCCACAAGAGTCAAAATCAAAATAGAGACCTTATATCTGAAAAAAAAACTTTGATTTAATTTACTTATCAACGACAAATGTGCAGAAATAGAGAGATTTAGCGGGAAAAATAAAAGATATATGCATAAGAAAATAAAGGAAAAAAGACATGCTCAACATAAGGATGAGGCGGTTATATCAGAGAAAGAAAAATATTTTAGCGATTGAACGAATATACTGGAGATCAATTTTTTACGACAAAAGAGAGCAACCGGCAATATACAAATATTGACGGACCAGAAATATTAAAATCCGAAGTGGATGCCGCATTGACGTAATTGAGCAAAAACAAAGCAGCAAAACTAGACGGTATTGCAACAGAGATACTGAAAGCTTAGACGAATTCGGCGTACACAAGATTACAGAAACAATAAATCAAATATACAACAGCGGCTAGATACCGGAAAACCTAAGCAGATAATTTTTTTATAGCACTACTTAAGAAGCCAGGGGAAAAGGTATGTGAACTCCACTGAACAATTGGCTTGATGAGCCATGTAACAAAACTCATCATCCGGGATACTGATGAACAGAGTACGCAGAATTATCTGCCCAAAGACAGGACAAGAACATTGTGGGTTCCTCGAACACACCAGAAAAAGGAACGCGATATTCATGCTCAGAATGCTATCAGAAAGAGCAATACAAATGCAGGACGTCTGGGCGTGTTTTAGAGATTGCACAAAGAAGTTCGAGAAATACGCCAAAAGACTTGTTAGAGGTGCCCATGGACCTCAACATATCCAAGAAAGACATTAGAGTTATCAAGAATATTTACTGGCAGCAAACTACCTGCATACGAACAGGAGTTGAATTCAGGCCATACAGGAAAATAGAACGGGGTGTAAGACAAGGATATGTCTTCTCACCAGATCTATTCAACCTGCACAATGAAATAATTTGTGAGAGTTAGAAATCCTACCAGGATTCGTTATTGGTGGACACAATCTAAACAATATAATGTACGCAGATGATACAGTGCTGATAGCAAAAAAATAAAAAATAAAAATGAAATACAGGACCAACTACAGAAAGTAGCAAAGTAAAGTGCAGAGAAAAAGCTAAACATAAAATTCAAGAAAACCAAATGCATGTCATTAGCAAAAAGAGGTCTTCAAAATGCCAACTACAAGTCGGGAACACTAAAATCAAACAGGTACAAACGTTCAAATACATGGGAAGCATTCTGACAGAGGATAGTAAATGCAATACTAAAATCCGAAGGCGGACTGTCGTTGTCAAAAACGCATTTCAAAGGCTGAGTAGGGTATTGAAAGACAGGAAGATTTTGTTAGAGACAAAGAAAAGAGTGTGGCACTGTTATGTATCTGTCCACCTATATGGCAACGAATGCTGGACAATCTCCTCAAAGATGAAGGAAAGAGTCGAAGCAACACAAATGTTGTTCTACAGAAGGATGCTAAAGATATCATTGCCCAAACATGTGAGCAACGACGAGATTTCGGAGAGAATTCTCATGAGAAGGAAATTTATACTTGCATCAAGAAGAGGCAGCTGAGATTTTTGGGACACCTAATGAGAAAGGAGGTTTTGGAGAACCTTATACTCACAGGACTGATATAGAAAAAGAGAGACAGGTGAAAGCAGCGCGAGACCTACTTGATAAGCTCAAGCAAATAGACGGCGGAGAGGGTTTTAGGATTGATACCAAGAGGAAAAAAAAAAGAGAGCAACAAGGGATAGGAGTAAATAGAAGTTCATGATCACCTACGTCCTGAAAGGGCACAGCACGTAAAGAATATATATTCTTTTTAATAATTTACGCATAAAATCATTGCTTGTTCCTTTTTCATGGTCTGTCTTATAAAATAGTTCAATTTGATTAATATAGACTACAGTACGTTATTTTCGCCCAAACACACTTAGACAGACATTAATACACTTTTCCCTGCGATTCGTCCCAATATCAGATATCTAACAATTCGATGATATTTGATGGGGAAAAGTCCAGATGAATGAACATTTTGGCAAGCCACTCTACCATAAATAATTTACCTTTCCTGCCAGGTACTAGAAACATAAAAGTATTCATGTTATTGTTAAACTAGACTGGATCTGCTACGTATTATGCGTAGATAAAAATTGATATATTTGGTCGTAAATACAAAGAAACCAATGAGCATTTTTGTAGCATGAAGTTCAGTAGTGTGTTTAATTATCAGTTTAAACATCCCATGCATTGTGCCAAAAATGAATTTAATTTTGCGTAATTTTACGACATATCCACACTCGTTGTGTTATTCATCTCCACACTCATCGGATATACACTACAGACCATAATTATTAAGCCACCCCTATTTTTAGTATTTATTGCCAGGTGAATAATTGTAAATTAAATAGAATGGTTCTTTTGTTAATACTGCACAATAACATGTGCATCAAATGAATTTATAAATATTTGATAATTACTAAATTGCGTTTCATCAAAATAATCTCCTTTTGCCTTCACAACGGCTGCACACACTGGGCATTCTCGCCACAAGGTTTGTAAAATAATCTTCCGACAACTCACTTCAGACATCCTTTAGACACTTAAATAAATCCCGGACATTACTAGGCTGTTTCTTCTTACTTCTCCAGTCCAAATCAACCTATGCAAGTTCAATTGGTGAGAGGTCTGGTGACTGAGGTGGTCAGTACATAACATTTAACACTCCAGCAGTTTCTTGTAATTTTAAATAATTTTGGCACAATTTAGAAGTATGTTATGTGTCGTTATCCAGATGGAATTGCATATCTCTGTAAGATTGAATGGTACTGTTCTTTCTTCATAGTCTCCTTTACTTGAACCGAGTCACCTGAACTCGTGCCCGCAAAACAGCCCCTAACCATGCAGGATCCACCACGATGTTTCATTGATGACTGTACACACTCATCTTTCACTCGCTCTCCAACCCTCCTCCACACCTACACCATCCTTTTACTTCCAAACAGTTTGAACTTAGACTCATCAGTCCACAACACTTTTGACTACTGTTCTGGTGTCCAATTTTGTGCTCTCTTTCTCATGCTAGTCTCTTCTTCTTATTGGCTGGCCGAAGCAAAGGCTTCCTAGCTGCTACTCGTCCAAAGAACCATTCTATTTTCATTTAGAATTATCCACTTGGCAACAAATACTAAAAATAGTACGAGCTACATCATTTTTGTTTTAAAATGGAGTTGCCTAATAATTATGGCCGGGAGTGTATATCTTACGGAATAAAATCGCAATGAAATAATAGATAGACATGCACTAGAGTCGAAAAGAAGACATAGGTCAAAATTAAAACTTAAGTCTGATTTGCACTAGAGTTAAAATGGTGGTAATTTAGGTAGATATTCAATTTACACCGGAATAAAAATCATTAGAACAAAATAAAATCTGGAATAATCATGGGATTTTACTTAAGAGCATTCAGAATTTGCATCTCTCAATATTTACTTGAAGAAGAAAAATATATTAGAAATACTTTCAAGTTTCTCCAAAACCCTACCTATTTCATATTTAATCCAAAAAAGGCTTATAATTATTCTTATATAGAAAAGCAGCTCCAACGAATCAGAAAAAATGGTTTACCCATTAACTCTACCATAACGGCAATTGAAAATGATTTATCTAAACTTAACATAAAATTTATCACAACTTGGTCTAGAACAATTAAAAACTTCTTCTTCTTCTTCTTCTTCTTCTTCTTCTTCTTCTTCTTCTTCTTTGCTATGTCCATTCAGGACGTAGACGATCATTGGCTCCCACTTGGCAGTGTCTCTTGTCGTTCACAAAATTCTTCCTCTTGGTATCTCTCCCAAATCCAGTTTTAACATCCATTTGGTCAGGCATATCAAGTAGGTCTCACGCTGCTTTCCCCTGTCTCTCTTCCCTCTATCCATACCGTGAGTATTAAATTTTCCAAGCCCTCCTTCCTCATTACATCTGCCAGAAACCTCATCAGTCTTTTCCTTCTATTAAGTATGAGTTTTCTCCTCGTTTCCATTCTCTCAAACATCTCGTCGTTAGTCACGTACTCAGTCCATAGTATCCTCAGCATCCTTCTGCAAAACCACATTTCTGCTGCCTAAAGTCCCTCCTTCATCTTTAAAGACTTCGTCAAATATTCACTGTCATACAGAAGGACACATCACCTAGCAATCCAACACTCTCTTCTTTGTTTACAATAAGCTTTTCTTGCCTTTCAGTATTCTGGTTAGCCTTTGTAATGCGTCCTTGATCATGCCAATGCGTCTTTGAATCTCAACATTGCATTTTCCATCCTCTGTCAGCTCGCTTCCCAGGTATTTCTTTACTTGTATGATTTTAGTTTCTCCGACCTGTATTCGATATTTTTCGATTTTCTTTTTGCTAATGACCATACATTCAGTTTTCTTGAATTTTGTGCTTAGTCCTTTCATCTCGCATCCTTATGCTTCCTTCTGTAGGAGGTCCTGCATTCTTTTTCCGTGTCTGCTATCAGCACATTATCATCTGTGTGTCTTACATTGTCGAGATTGTGACCCCCCCCCCAATGAAGAAGCTTGACAAGGGTTTTATTTATCTCAGAATTGTTTTGCCGTATAAGTTAAAGAGATCTGGTGAGAAAACACAACCTTGTCTTACGCCCCAATCTATTTTTTATACTTGCTGAATTCACTTTCTATCCATACGCAAGCGGTTTAGCTGCCAATATATATGCTCGATTTCGTCTTTTCTGAAAATATCGAGGTTGTCGAGCATGTCTATCTAGTCTTTGTGGCGTACTTTGTCAAATATTTTGCTTAGTCTGTAAAGCACAGATAGAGGTACTTCTGCATTTCTATTGCTCTTTCAGATGGCATTCTGGGCATGAATATAGCATTCCTTGTTCCAGTATCTTTAACAAAGGCACAATGATTTTGTCCTATCTCTGATCAATTTCTGATACGCGTTATGTTCATCAGAATCTGGATGAGGATTTTTTTTATATGGCTCATTAAGCTGATTGTTTGGTGGAGTTCACATTCCTTTGCACCTGACTTCCTAGCTAGTGTTATGAATATTGATCTGCTTAGATCACCCGGTATATAACCGCTGTTTTAGATTTTATTTATTATTTCTGTAAGCCAAAGTCTGTATGCCAAAGTCTTCTAAGGGCATCAAGATCTCTATTGCAATCCCATCGGGTCCTGCTGCTATATTTCTGTTCAATTTGACCATTGCCGATTCCACTTCGGTTTTTAATATTTCTAGTCCATCCGTATTTTTGTGTATTGTTGGTTACTCTCTCTTATCGTGGAAGATATCAGCAATATACTCATCCCATCTCTGAAGTATTTTCTTTTTCTAATATGAGTGCTTTCATACATCCTGTTGCTGAGCAGGTCTTTTGTCCTGGTAGGTCCTTTTTTATGCTTTATCACCATTATTTGTCGTACTCAGTCTTTCTACTTCAGCACATTTGCCGTTGAGCCATCTTTCTTTAGCCTGTTTAAATTTTCTTCTTATTTCCTTGTGTATTTCTTGTATTTCATCCCGTATCTTGGCATCGCTTTTTGTCTCTTATGCAGCAAGTCAAGGATCTCTCCAATGATCCATTCATTTTCCTTCCGACATGCTTTTTCTTTGAGATGATGTCATTCGCTGATGTAACTAGAGTCACGCTTAGTGCGTTCGATTTTGAGTTTCCGTTTCCAATTTGTCTTTCGTATTTCGTTTTCAAACTGTCCATATACATTTCTTACATGTTCGGGTCATTCACGAGTCTACTGTATTGCAATCTTAGGGTTCTTAGTTTTATCGTTAGTTTGATTAAAACTGGTATGTTGTCACTGCCGCAGTCAGCGCCTGGGTAGGCTTTGCCGTGAAGGACTGCGTTTCTGAATCTCCTTTTGATAGTAACATAATCAATTTAGTTCTGAATTTTTCCTCTTGGACTTCTCTATGTTCATACACTTCTTAGGTGCTCTTGAAACCAGGTGTTAGTTATTATTTTGTCATTCGCTCTGCATCATTAGACCCATTTTTCACCACGGCCATTACGGTGTCCTTGTCCAAAATTGCCGACCGTTTCACCTTTTCTTCCTTGTCCAACTTTTGCATTCAGATCTCCCATGATAATTCTGATTTCTTGTGATTTGCACTGTGTCTTGGCATAATCAAGCATAAAGTAGAAAGACTCGATTTCTTCTTTTGTACTTTGTGCATATACCATTATTATCGATATACTGAGAGGCTTCCCTTTCAGTTTAACGACTAGAATTCTTTAAGATACCTTCTATAACGCATTTCGTTGAGTCTTTGTCTAGTATAATGCCGACTCTTTTTTTCATTATTTTCACCCACTGCGTATATAATTCTGTGGTCGTCTCTGAGGAAGTCTTCATTGTTTGGTCAACTTGTTTCACGTATGCCTAAAACATTTATGTTTAATCTAGTCATATCCTGATTTACGTTTTCCAGCTGCCCACAGTTGTTCATGGTTCTAACATTCAACGTCCTAAGAGTTATTCTTTCTGGCGAAAAGTCGCATAATAACGGTCTGGTGACACCTGTCACTCATGTCCTTCCATTCCGGGCGAGGGATAAATTCTGAGAAAACTTACGCTGCTAATGCTAAAAGACTCAATCAAAATTGATTTAATCAATAGAAAACAAAACAACAAAACAAAACATGAAGAAATTTATTCTATCACCCGTAAGGATTGCCAGGATTGTACTTTTCTTCCGAAATGAAATTCGGATAATTTTAACGGAATTTTCTTCTTGTCTGAGAAAGATTAATCATAATTTTAAAATGTCGGTAGTTTAAAAATTAATAGACAGAAATATCTGTTTTATTTGATAATATTTAAGAACATTTTCAGGCTAAATAAACAGAATATATATATATATATATATATATATATATATATATATATATATATATAAATGGATGTGAAACGAAGAAAATTATTGTAACGTTCAAAACATTAATTTTAAACAGTGCTCAATATAGATATATAGCAATGAATATTTATTATAAATTGTACTTTAGAACATGTACAAACTACAAAATTGTACATTGTAGCAGATTGTAGTTTTTACATGTTCTAAAGTATAATCCAAAGTATAATTTATAATATATATATATTTGCTTTTTTACCCAGGATTGAAACCCGACCGAAATGGCGTCAGTCGATAGGAAGTAATGCTATATTTCAGCAATTTAAGTTGCACGCACAGAAAACGCACACGCACATACACGCGCGCGCACACACACACGCACACACACACACACACACACACACACACACACACATATATATATATATATATATATATATATAATAGTACAAACAAATGGTTTGTATATAAGTTTCATTAAAGATATACTGAGATTAAGCTCTCTATTTGAGAATTCCTGTGTTCGTATAAGATTTCCGGAAAAATTCTGTATAATATTGTCTAAATGATGTGTGTGTGTGTGTGTGTTGTAGGTGCCTGTTTGGATTCCAATATTTTATGTGTTTCATAAATAAAGAAACAAAAGATCAGTTAATTGTATATAAAAATTATTTTTTACTGAATCATATGACATGATAATTTGATCGGAAATACAATTCTAATATTTCTGTTGATAAAAATTAAAACCTCTTATGAAAACAAGTACATGGAAATATTTTCAAAGCAAACGGGTCGTTGTACTCCTCAAGGTGCCACCTACAGCAGCCATGACTTTTCTGGGTTGCCTCAGTAGGCAAGCGAACCGGTTCACGGGTAGCCGGCAAAGAATTACACTTCATTCCGCTTAGCGCGCAATGATAGGCAAAAGGTAGCATAATTTATTACAGAGCTGCGGACCGTACCGTTCGAAGCCGTCTTAAAGTCTCGCGACACCTTCAGTTATTCTCTAATTTTCTCGCCTCGCCGATAGGCAAACACTTACAATTAAGATTGATAGAATTATTCGATAATTTAGTCGGAAGTTTTGTGAAAACCCTGCCGCCCAGAGCTTGTATTCAATGTACTAACTTCATTAGTTCCTTCAGAAATTATATTCAGGAGGAGTAAAATTTCTTATTCCTGAATTCATCGATAATCTGATCACTTTGCCCCACCCCTGTATCTTGCATGCTGAGGTTCATTAGGAAATGAGTTAATCAATAATTAATTTGTCATGGCCACTTAATGATTAATTCGCGACATCTATCAAATTCAACTAATTTATGAACTGTAATTAAGTCTCCCAGATGACAGGCCGCGGGTGATTGCATTGCCTACCTGTATTCAGGCACTGCCAGGTGATTAATTGTAATCAGGGGTTGACTGCCTAAGAAGAAAGATACCTTCAGGGCAAACTGACGGGGTATGGGGAGAATTTCTCAAGCCGAGAGCAGTATTGAGTGAGAGAAAGAAAAGAAGACTTTGTAGAGGTGTTGAAACTAGGAGCAGAAGTAAACGGAAAATGATTTGGATGGGGAAACAAAGTTGAACAGAAAACACCTGAATCAATGAAGTAAAAAATTTTACATACAGTGGAATTGATAAAGTCAAGGTAGAGACAGAGTTGAAATGCTAAGAGAAACTGAGAAGCAGATGTCGGGAAGAAGAAGACGAAGAAAAAAAAGAAGAAGAAGAAGAAGAAAAGTAGGAAAGAGAAAGAAGAAGGAGGAGAATGATGATTGGAGGAAAATAAAAACAAAACAAAGAGAGAAACGAATGAACAAAAAGAAAGTGGGGGGGATTAGAAAGAGAAAAGATGAGGTAGAAAAAAACAAAAACAAAAACAAAACAAAACCGAAAGCAGAAAAAAAACACGATACTATTAATATGAAGGGAAATAGAAAACGCAACAGAAAGAAAGAAAGAAAAAATAAGAAAGAAAGTTGACAGAGAAAAAGACGGAGAATAAATGTGAGCAAGAAAAAAAGTAAATAAAGGGGGTAAGAAAAAACGAATACGGAAAACCTACATCAAAACTGAAAGAAGAAAATTAAAACAAGTCCTCAAAAATGTAAATGAAAGAAATTATATCAAAATAGTCAGTTAAGTGCCATACGTGATACACGCTTTGGGCGATCATGTCTCGAAAAAGACATGACTGACTTGGCAGAAGATTATCCCACAGTGGGTTGACATTGCTTTCTACGGCAGACTGGTTGCCAGCCAATGCTATAGAACCCAATCTGTCCTATTATTTAACCCATAACTGAAGGGAAGAGACGGATTAATAGCTTTCCCAAGGTAGTGCGTAAATGAATGCGAGGAATTCAAGTGGAATTCGAACTTGGCTCCCGGATTTGTCGTTCCGAGTCGCTATTCACTGCACCACAACGCATATCCCATATCAAAATAATAATTTGCCTTTTATCTTTTCCTTTCTAACCTCTTTTTCTTTCTTTAAATGTTTCTTCTGTCTCTAAATTTATATTTTTCTTATATCAAAATAAGAAAAATATAAGTTAAGAGACAGAAGAAACATTTAAAGAAAGAAAAAGAGGTTACAAAAAAAAAGATAAGAGGCAAAGTTGAGCTAAAAAATCAAGGAAGAATAAAATTAATTTCCATATCAAATAAAGATAGTAAAAATGAACAGAAAATAGAAAGAATTATTAAAAAAAAGAAGGAATAAAAAAATATATAAAAACGAGGGTAGCACAAGATGAAGTAAAATTTTTAAAAGAAAAAACAAGATCATCATCAATGTAAATGAAAAAAATTTATTAAAACTAGTGGGCCCGTTCCATCAAAAATGACTGCAAAATATTTATATCGATACGCCATCTAAAATGACGACAACATCTATAGTGATGTACTTACAATTAAGTACTTGCATTGGCATAAAAAAGAAAAGAAAATAATTGAAAATAATTCAAGCCTCTTGGTTGCGTCAGGAGAGAAATATATATATATATATATATATATATATATATATATATATAATGGTCTTTATTATAATAAAGAGGATAATAATAATAATATAATAATAATAAAAATAGAGAATTATTAGTTGTTTCCTCTCATCTTATCCCCCTGATTGTGAAAACGGTCTTTATTATGATATAGAATATAATGACAATAAAAATAGAGAATTATTAGTTGTTTCCTCTCATCTTATCCCCCTGATTGTGAAAACGGTCTTTATTATAATATAGAATATAATGACAATAAAAATAGAGAATTATTAGTTGTTTCCTCTCATCTTATCCCCCTGATTGTGAAAACGGTCTTTATTATAATATAGAATATAATGACAATAAAAATAGAGAATTATTAGTTGTTTCCTCTCATCTTATCCCCCTGATTGTGAAAACGGTCTTTATTATAATATAGAATATAATGACAATAAAAATAGAGAATTATTAGTTGTTTCCTCTCATCTTATCCCCCTGATTGTGAAAACGGTCTTTATTATAATATAGAATATAATGACAATAAAAATAGAGAATTATTAGTTGTTTCCTCTCATCTTATCCCCCTGATTGTGAAAACGGTCTTTATTATAATATAGAATATAATGACAATAAAAATTAAGAAAAAAAATCAACAGAAAGAAAGTGTGTCTTTTTTTACTAGCATAAAAACCTTCTATTGGTTATTTAATGCCGAAATTTAAATATTTTATGTCCAATTTTATACTTTCAGGGTAAAAGTACGGTTTTTAGATATAGCGTGTGCAGTTCATAAAATGTATGTTGGTATTTTTTTTTAAATTTGTTTTTTTATGTTTTTTCCAAAATGTCTTGTTTATCATTTTACTGTAACAATGCATTCTTGATAATTTTACTATAAAAATGTAGTTGATTTTTGTTTTGGGGTTCACTATGTGATACTACCCTGTGTAAGCGTGGAGCTAGGAACAACAATAATTAAGAGGTGCTTTCCCGCTTTTTACTACCTCCAGTCTGCCAATTCGAGGCCTTGTTGCCAGATGTAATTTATCGTCATACCCAGGATAATAGTAAAGTAGAAAGAAACAAGAATAATTATTTAATTGTTAATTATAATTAATGGAATAATTAAAAATGAACGAGAATATTAAGGAATGAAAATAAATCGGAAGAATTATAATAAAAATGAGGAGAAATAAAGAAAGGAAAACGGAGAGTGAAAAAGAAGGGGTCAATATTGAAAGAAGAAAATTAAAGCAAAAGTCTAAGAACGTAAATAAAGAAATTAAATCAAAATAAGAACAATGGAACTGAATAGAAATAGAGGAAAAATCAATAGAAAAAATTTAAAAAAAAGAAACGTAACTAGAATATGAACGAATGCGAATCTAATAAGTGACGTTACAATTAAAAACAAACTGATTAAGAAATAACCAATGAAAGCCTTAAAAATGTCGACTATTTTTAAAAATCCACGCACATAAAACGTATTCTATGAATTCACATACAGATATTTTCCTCAATAACCTTCCTGATGTTCCTAATTTGTTATCAATTTTTTATTTATGCTTTTGACACAAATGTTTACTCCGGTTTCGATAGTAAGTTTGACAAGTTCGATAAGATCGAATTGGGAACTGATCTCACAAATGACCTACTATTAACTGAGGCAAAGAATGGCTTGTTAAATTTAACACCTCTAAAACAAAACTGCTTTCTTTTAATCCGCTGAAAGATCCCTCTGCCTTTCATCAGCATGGATGATGCTAATTTCCAGAAGAGTGACTTGCTACGAATTCTCGAGAGAAAAAGGTCTGCTGCTAAAAAATTTTCTTAACTGTGTCGTGCTAGACAATGTTTCCCAATACATCATGTATAATTATAAATCTACCATGATTTCTTACTTTGAATATGGTTTCCATATATAGATCTGCGATCCTGCGATATATTCAGATATTCTTGGTAAAATTCAATGAAGAATCATCGATATTATTGGTCCTGACCTGACTTCCCGGTATCAGTAATTTTCCCACCACGCAATGTAGCTTTCTTGTGCTTTTTCTTTATGTAGTTGGTTGTTGAGAAAGTTCAGGCCAGTGTTTTAGGCAAATTAGAGCAGAAAATAAAATTATGCTGTTAAATATTTATACACCTAAATATGAACCATTTCGTTGCACAAATTTAGTCAATTTTTTTCTTCAAATTAAAAGAATCCACCATCCGAGAATTCAAATGGTTTCTTGGCAAAGAACATATTCAGGTATTTTATGTCATCCAAACAATTACAATTTTTACCACTGAGATCATTGTCCAGGTATCTGAATAAATCAAAATCCGTGAAAGCGATGACTGGTGAATATGGCGGGTGGAGTATCACATCCCAACCAAGATGCAACAATTTTTGCCGGGTCACCAAAAGAAAGGGATATTTGGTATTATCCTAATGGAAAACAATGATTTTCCTGTTCGCCAATTCTGGGCGCTATTTTTTAATTTATGTTTTTAATTCTTCCAGTTGTGATCTGTACTATTTAGAATCAATTGACTGGTTATTTAACAGAAGTTCATAGTTTATGATTCCTTTCAAATTCCACCAAATACGCAGTATGACTTTCTAGGATGAAGATCTGCTTTTCGGGTGGTTAAAATTGACTGAAGTCGCTTACCCTATGGCCTTTCTGTTGTACATCGTTTTAAACGATACATTTCTTATAAACTGTCACAATTCGCTTTTAAAAAGGTGATGTTTCATTGTGTTTATACAGCAAATCACAAATTATCCAAAAGATTCATTTGAATCAGATAATGTGGTACCAAAACAGCTAGAGATTTGAGTACCCAAGCTTTACTAGGTAGATTTTGATAAAATTAGTGTTTCTGCCAAATCTTTTTTTGCGTAATACGATTTATTTTCAATCGATGTATAGATTTGATCGTCATCTCCAGCGGGGGTGTCTACCTCAGCGTTCTTAATCATTAAGGCTACAATTACAATTATAATTACTAACTTTAAACTTAGCGAACAACTTCCATCCAATTCTGTCATCCAAAGCACCTTTACCGTACACAGCACATTATTCTTGTTGCTTGCGAGACATTTTTGTCTTTATTGGAATAAAAATTCAACAAATTCACTTTATAATCTTTCAGTTTCTAAGAGATAAAAAGTAATTTTCAACTTTCTTTCGCAAGAGTTTGAAATGCGCTCTCATCAAAAGTGCAAGATAAATTTGACGTGTGCTAACGTGTTGTAACATGAACTACTAAAAGTCGGCCTAAATTTTCCAGACAACCCAATACGTTCGTGAAATTTTTTTTTCTTTTTCAATCATATCACCCCGAGCAAGACAGTAACGCCACTGATGTTCAGGGGGCTACATAAGAGTAAAAAGATTAGAGGAGAGTGAAGAAAAGGACGAACCAGTTAGAAAGGAGCAAGAGAAAGATGGGAATAGAGGTGTGATGACAGTTTCAAAGGTGGAGAGAAAGGAAATGATATACAGGGCGGTGTGGAAAGAATTAGGGTAACGTAGTTAAGAGATGAGTATTGACCTTGCATTTAAATTCCTGGAGGTTGTAGCCGTCAGGAAAGCAAGAATAAGGAAGCGAGTTCCACAGGCAGGAAGTGCGAGAAAAGAAGCTGCAGGAGTAGAATTGTCGTCTGCATTTGGTTGATCTCTGATGAACTTTTCGCAATGGTACCAAGCACGATACACAATAGCCGGCAGGGTTTCATCACTTAATAGATGAAATAACTGGATATTGCTGTAACTTCTATGCTAACAGTTTCTTCTTTGCACTTCTTGCTTGTGGAATTCCTAATCGGCTTTTTGCTTTCCAGTCAAATTTGATCTTCAAAAGTTGTATGCAATGTTAATCGTTAATTACTGTCTTCTAAATTTCTGTTCCTTTATTGTTACCGCTCTTTAATATTTCTCTAGTAGATAATCGCCGGTGTCTCAATGGTGATACTGCTTTGCCTAGGGTGAAATGGTGTTTATGAGGGTATATATAGGTGTCATCACGTGGTTAGGGCATTACGTCTGAATTACTCAGATCCCTTGATGAGACTATATTGTTGAAACCTACGTAACAAGTGAGTGGTGAATCTTTTGTTATATATATATATATATATATATATATATATATATATATATATATATATATATATTTACGATCTCACACCCTGATTGAGCACTCTGGAAGAATGGTAAACTTTGATAAACAGTAGCTACTATGGCCTGTACGCATCGCACATTCCGTAATGAATTATTGTGCGTGTATAATGATAATATACACGCTAAAAAGTCTGCCTTTTTCTACCGAGCGCCCATAGCCCAGAGGTAGAATCGCCGACTGACTACAATTCGGTCGGGTTTCAATCCTGGGTTGGAAGCAGTCGGAGTCTAACCGTACTGATGAGCTGTGATAAAGCAAACTACGGATGACTAAATATTTATATATAGTGTTTTTGTAATAGTATTTAACTCCAATGTTGTTATTTTTCAGTGGTTATTACCGATAAGGTATATGACGCATTTTGGCAAGCAATATATATATATATATATATGTGTGTGTGTGTGTGTGTGTGTGTGTGTACACTAGCACATTTCACAGGGAGCCCACAGATGGTACATAGGTCGTAGTAAAAGAACCAGAATCGGATTCGGCTCCACAGTACAAAACACGGATTATCAAGTAGATGTGTTGATGCACCCGGAAATGATTTCCTCTTTTTGATGCGTGTTATTTTATTTAGGAAATACTTAAAACAAAAGTAAAGAAGGGTGGTAAGAAATAGCGTGAAATCGAACGAAAAACAAAATCAGAGAAAAACACAAAAAAGAGGCAAATGATCAATATTGCAAGAAATAATAGAGAAAAGACAAACATTTTTTAAATCGATACAAAATGCCTTCATAAAAAATGAAAGAAGACACTCATTTCAAAAGCATATTGTGTATTTTAAGAGCACATATCCCATGTCATACAAAATATAATAAAACAGTCCATTTATTTCGTAATCGAAGCACGTCGTTTAAGTCACATTTGAACCCCGACCACAACAGTTGGGATGGTCGCTAGAAACTTTTAACACAGGAAGGTGGCAATAAACTAATCTACCTTGTGTTACGAGGATGCATTTATATAAAAATAATATTACTAATGTCTAAAAGGTTATAGTAAGGGATTCTATGGAGTTGTCAGTCAGTCAGTCAGTCAGTTAAGTGCCATGCACGATACACGCTTGGGCGATCATGTCTCGAAAGAGACATGACTGACTGGGCAGAAGACTATTCCGCAGTAGGTTGCCATTGCTTTCTGCGGTAGACTGGTTGCCGACCAAAGCTACAGAACCCAATCTGTTCTGTTATTTGACTCATAGGTAGAAGGGGAAGAGATGTATTATATTATTAAATAGTAAATATTGGGGGATCAGTTTATTACTTCATAACAACATAAAACTGATCCCCCACTTTATGGCCAGTATCAGCCTTGATCATGATTCCAACTATTATATTCAGTCAGTTAGTTAAGTGCCATACGTGATACACACTTGTGCGATCATGTCTCGAAAGAGACATGACTGACTGGCAGAAGACTATCCCGCAGTAGGTTGCCGTTGCTTTCTGAGGTAGACTGGTTGCCGACCAAAGCAAGAGAACCCAATTTGTCTTATTATTTAACCCATAACTGGAGGGAATAGACGGATTAATACCTTTCTCAAGGGTATTTGCGCGTAAGTGAATGCAATGGATTCAACTGGAATTCGAACTCGGTTCCCCGATTTCTCGTTCCGAGCCGATATCCATTGCGCCACACCGTACATCCGCACATGGAGTTGTACTTGTTACAAAAATGTTTTAATTCATGAAGTAGCTGTTAAATAGAGAAATTAGGAATATAACGTTTTGGGAGATACTAGAATGTTCGAGTAAAAACTAGAGTCTTCGAAAGGATTCCAGAAATATGCAAAAATAGGTTTTGGGAAGAGAGTAGTTAATTGTTAAAAGGATTTGCTGATATTATCAACCCCGGCCTGATTCAGGATTTGCATATCCAGCCGAAAGAATCGTTACGAAAAGTTGCCGACTAACTAAAACCTGAAAGAGAACCTCATAGAACTAAAAGGGTAAATTGACCATACTGGAAATTATTCTTCATATACACATTTGAAGTTTTCCAAAAAGTATAGCACTTAGACTACTTTGCTAGCTTAACTGGGTAAATATACTTGACTCCTTACCTTCCTTCACCCCTCTTAACACTTGTCAGTAGTAAACTCAAATTTTCTGTGTTGAATGAAAAAAATGTATTTTGTGTATATATATTTTCTGTTTGTGTTTTTGTAAATTAAATATTTATCAGTGACTTAGCTCTGAGTTTTGGTCAATCCTTTTTTGTCTGTTGTCAAAACTTAACACGTAACCCTTATTAAGAGAAACGTTTGTTGTCTGCCTTGTGACATAAATATTTCCATAGTTCTCATGCAACAGACGTGTTATAACGCAGATAAAATGTATTATTTCTAATATTGAATATTCGTAATTGTTCTGATTAGCTTTCCTAATTGGTACCTAGACTATGAAATTAATCGTACTACTAGATTGTCGACAAGGTGTCACCATTTTAGAGTTGAACTGATTAGATTTGCCCGTAAGTTATGTGCTAACAGTCACTTTACCTGCATTTTTTTACTGATGACACGCTCTTCCGGCTTCTTGTTTTCCATTCAAGTTTGGTCTTCAAAATTTAAATGTCATGTTGCTATCTTCTGTTTTCTTAATTCCTTGTCTATTTATTATACTATCTCTCCTTAACGGGTGCTTTCTTTTGTCTTTCTTATCTCTTACACTCATTAACTTCAT
>JBBBDQ010000293.1:13320000-13440000 GCA_037127315.1 Ascarosepion bandense | reverse complement strand
TTTTCTCACTGACACATATCCATCTCGCCGGCTTGGTGTTGGATCTTAGCCAAAAGAAACTGTGGGGACGGAGTCAAAATATGTTGCCATTTCCAAATGAGCTACATTTGCCCATAAATATTTGTTAAGAATCGAATCAATAGGACATAATTCACTTAGCATCAAAGTTCGTTAGTTCCAACTTGTCACTTCAGATTTTAGCGCCTCAGTTGTCTACACTTGCAAAAGGATGTTCAGTTAAGATATTATACAACAAATGAAAGAGAAAATTACAAGGTTTAGGTTTAAGTTCTTCATTTATGTCCTAAGTCCTTACAGAATCGTGGCCGATCATATCTTTCCACAACTTTTTGTTTTTTTGTCGTTAAGGTAAATTTTTAATATTCATTAATATCACTCGTTGAACTTTTTTTTTCTGTCACCCATTCACAGAAGCTTGCTTAGTAGCTGACTTGCTGTTTTACGCTTATTCACTTACCTTCACTGTCTTATCATATGATCCGTTAAAGTTCGCAGAAATTCCAACCAACGAGTATTTATGAATTTTGAACCGAACCCTTTATTACAATCACTGGGGTATATGAACTCCATTCCTTGCCTAATGCCTCTTCTGGAAGTCATGAGTTATCTCCCTCTATCGTTGGTTAGTTCCTGTGACTTGACCCAAAGAGTTGTGAGTTCAATACCAGACTAAAGCAGTGGTGAACAAATAAATTAGAGGTTTAGAGGGAGATAACTCATGACTCCCAGAAGAGA
This sequence comes from Ascarosepion bandense, assembly GCA_037127315.1. Lineage (NCBI taxonomy): Eukaryota > Metazoa > Mollusca > Cephalopoda > Sepiida > Sepiidae > Ascarosepion > Ascarosepion bandense. The sequence goes on along the minus strand of JBBBDQ010000293.1, from coordinate 13,439,244 downwards.
CATTAGGCAAGGAATGGAGTTCATATACTCCCACGAGTATTTGTTTGTATTTCTGAGATGACGTAATATTTATACTATTTACGTTATTCGGACTATTGTTCTCATCTTTGCTGCCAGGTTTACAACGTTCCGGCCGTTGTACGCTCCGGTCTTCTCCAGGTGAGCACCTGAAGAAAGTCTGAGCTTACAACGACCAAAACGTCGTAAAGATGGCAGCAAAGCTGGGAACAATAGTCCGAATAATGTAAATAATATTCAACCAACGAATAATTCCAGAAATTTCAACTCGCAAGTAGTCCTAGAAATTTCAAGTTTCATTATCGGATTGCAAGTAAAGTTTTCAGGATGTTCCTCGATAAATTTTTAAGCATCAGGTAATTTTCGCTAATTCTGGTGAAATTTAGCAAACTCTCACGTTTAAGCCTTTCTTATGTTTACTTCATGCTTAAAATGAGGATTTCCCCAAATGTCAGGAAGAGATTTCATAACTACTTTCTTTTTTTAAATTCAATGCACAATGCTATTGTATTACATACAGTCAAATGCCATACGTGATACACGCTTAGGGTATCATGTCTCAAAAGAAACATCACTGACTAGGAAGAAAATTTTCCCGCTGTAGTTTGCCATTATCTTCTGCGGTAGAGTAGTTTTCAACCAAGTCTGAAAAAATATTTGTACTAGTTATGAAAGATTGCATCCGTTAAATGGAATCTATTTTCAGCTTTGCCAATTTCTAAGGCATTTTCCAACTGAACCATCAGTGTTTCCGGCTGTAGTGCTCTGAGTTGTGTCTGAATGTTGTGCTACAGCTGTTCGATGGTCTGAAGATTCTTTTCTTTGTGATAGTTCCATGAGAAGCCGGAAAAGCTCATCAGATCCTGAAAACGAGGAGACCATTTTATGATGCAAAAAGTAGAAATGATTATCTTTTTAATATTTAGACTGGCAATTTGAATTGTGATCCCTGATGTTTCAGCATTTGCTCCATCAACTTTTTCACCGAAACAGTGTGTTTACGGCTACATCACGTTGAAGCATCAGTTCTATGCAATTTAAACCTGGCCAGTAAATGGGTGACCACTTGGAAAGCTTGTATGTGCAGGTGATGTAACGGTCAATGACTAGAAATTATTAACCAGACAACCGACTTTTAATTCCATTTGAGTTGGTTATATTCACTTACGTAAATATATCATTAGAAAAAATGTCTCTATCTCTTCTCCCTCCAGCTATAAGTTAATTAACAAGAATTGTATCATTAAACCAATGTTATCTAAAAAATATTACAATTTAAAAATATGGGACAGGCTAGCCTCCCTGAGAGTAAAATACTACGCCTCCTTGGCCTTACACTTTCGGCGGACCTGAAATGGAATGACTATATCGAATCCATTGGCAAATCTGCTGCTATGAAAGTCGGCTCTCTGTGCAGGGCCCGGAAGTTTTTCCCACCTGAATCTATTCTGCACATATACAAATCTACCATCCGCCCGTGTATTGAATATTGCTGCCATATCTGGTCGGGTGCCCCTGCTGCTCTCCTTGGGATTCTTGACAAAATACAAAGGAGGATTTGTAACGTGGTTGATACTGACTTGGCAGACCGGCTGCAACCACTCTCTCACCGGCGTGATGTGGCTTCCCTGTGCCACTTCTACAAGTACTTTCATGGCTACTGCTCCGATGAGCTTAGATCACTGGTGCCGCCTAAGCACGAATTCACACGAGATACTAGATTAGCAACTAGATCCCACCCTTTTACAGTTAAACAAATAAGATGCAACCGTAAATTCTACTCCAACAGCTTCGTTTCTCGCGCTTCCCGCCTGTGGAACTCCCTTCCACAAGTCTGCTTTTCCGACAGCTACAATCTCCAGGTGTTTAAATGTAGGGTCAATAGACACCTCCTATCACACTAACTCCCATTTATTCTCAGAACACTCTCATTTACCCAACCCTCATTCTCGGTATCCTTACCCGCCTATCACCCACCCTCTGACATTTCCTATATTTAATCATCCTTTCTCCACTCTATCTAGCCCCCTTCGCAGTAGTGGCAGTCACATGCCTTGCTCGGGGTGAAACGCTTATAAAAAAAAAATCTTCTAGCTTAAAATAACCAGCAAAATATTTAATAACGTAGAAAACGAATCAATGAAAAATTAAAATACGAAAGGCTGATGCTTTTAAGAAGCCGTTGGTGTGATATTCAAGAGTCTGAAACCTGGTGAGACTGCCGTCGAGTTGACGTCTTTGAATCGTATTCGATTCTCTACCTTACTAAATCAACTAGTCCTAACCGAACGTGGTCTTCAGCTTCGTCGAAGGTCACGTATCCAAACTTTGCTGTCAATATCCAGAGAACCTCTCACACAATCATATCGACGATATGCTCATTATTATTATTTCGTTTTATGCTACAGAGCCAAGCCTTTACTAGAAATGCTTAAAGATGCCCATATTTTTAAGTGACCAATACCCCTGTCATAACAAAAGATAGTCGTTGTAATTACATTTCGGCTCTTCGACATAATGTTACTTTTTTCAGCCAACAGCCGAAGAAATTATCTGTGGCCAAATGTTTTCACTTTTAGGAAAATGTATTATCAGATTTTTTTTCAAGTAAAAGCTTTCTGTAAATTTAATATAAATGCTGAAGATGATAATTTTTCATATCTGTGGGAGGGAAGCCGTACTTCCGCCTAAGATAAGCAATTGCGTGTGATGAGCATTGAGAAACGGAAACTCATCTCACCGACGAATTAATAGGTTGGGATAATTTGCCCTCATTGGATAACTTGGAATAGCTAAATCCATTTATTCATAAACAATTTAGAAGCAGTGGAACTCTTCCATTAAGAAGTCAAAATAAACCTGACACGTGCTCAAGTAATACTGGAAAACGAGAGAGGAAAATATTTGTCTCATGAGGACGTATAAATATCCATAATGAGATTTCCAAATAAAGAATTGCCGAAAAAGAAAAAAAAATGGATAATAACTACCAAACTTTATGAAACGATTTTTTTTTTATTAAAAAAATTTCTAATAACCTTCGAATGTATATGACGATATATAGAATGATCTTATTAGCGGATTTTTACTTAAGTAGAAGGCATGGGCGAATTTATTCAATAAGTGACGCTGGCATTATGGGCCAAATTAACAGGATTAACTAAGTTCTTCGGAATTTATAGAGAGCCGAGAGGATGCAATTCAATCAACAGAGATTAAAATCTTGTAACGAAGCTAAAAGCTACGTTAAAGAAAGAAACTAAAACAACGAATCATACGGCAGCTCTTCTGAGTTATGTAAGCCAAAATCATGTGCAGATATGAAAGATGTGTTTTCAAGATAATATTAAGAGAATTAAAACTCTCAAAGAGACGAAAGATAAGAAGCGATCCACAAAATATTCTAATCAAACACAACTAATGAAATTGCAACAGTCTTTTAATACCAGAATTGTCAAATAAAAGGCTCGAAAGACACTAAATGTAGAGTGTTTTTTTATAATCATATTGCCCCAAGCAAGGAATTTTGCTGCCACTGTTTTGCAGGGAGTTACGTAGGAAGAAAGTTATGAGAAAGAGTAGCAGTTTATAGTGGGTGTCAAGAAGTGGGTAAGAGAAGGATGAGAATACTGATGAGAGTGGAGTGGATGGAGAAAGGAGCATGAGAGAGAGGATGCAGGCTAGTGAGATAGGAGATGACCTTTGACTTTACATTTAAATTCTTGGAGATTGTAGCTGTCGGGGAAGCAAGTAAATGGAAGGGAATTCAACAGGCGGGATGTGCGAGAAAATAAGCTGGTGGAGTAGAATTTGCGTTTACAATTTATTGGTTTCACAGTAAAAGTTTTGGACCTCGTTGCTATTCTTGTGGCTCGAACAAATTTATATATAGGAGGCACCAGGGAACTAAGTTCATCGGAGCAGAAGCCGTGAAAATATTTGTAGAAGAGACACAGGGAAGCCACATTGCACCGGTGAGAAAGTGGTTGTATCTGAGCTGCCAAGTCGGGATCTATCACATTATAGATTCTCCGTTGGATTTTATTTTAGTATTATATGGTAATGGTGTGGGCAACGACTATATAATGACTGACTTAAGATTGAAGTCTTTAGAGACGCATCTAAGAGCAGCCTTTGCGATTTGAAAAAGAAATCACTCAACCGACGGTCGAGAGCAAGGGAAAATTTACTAGCCCCAAAATCATTTACTTGACCGACTGCATTTTCTTAATAGTCGCCTTAAGTAGACATAGCGTGAAATTCTGACAGAAAACAAAAAATGAAATTTTAATTAAAATTAAACATGTTAGAAAGGATAACAACAAAATTTGATCTTTCCTCTTAATATCATTTTGATTATAAAACTTTGATTTTATTAAGTTTGAATCCATTTAACATTATGATATGCTAGTTTTTTTCTTTTTTTTTTTTGGTGTGGGAGCAATTGAGTGGAGGTACCTAACTTCGTAGTTTCTTTCTTCTATTTAACTACAACCTCCATCTCATAGATGATAAAAAAAAGCAAATCTGATTTTCTCAAAGATTTTCTATAAAAAATGGCTTACTTGTATAATTTGTTTTTCGGTGTATGATTGAAAGAAGTATGCGTATTTTTTATTTTTTTATTTTGCTTTCATTCAAATGTTCATTTTAATTTTCAAAAGTAGCGAGGAAATTGCTGTTGAATCAACGATAATATTTTTCCAAGTAAGTTTCTAAAAATCTGTGAGCGTCTTTAATCTGGGCGACAGAGACATTTTAGCCCCACTCTGGAATCGTTAATTAAACGAATGTTTACACTGACCGGCCTTGCATAGGACCAAAGAGTTCAATAATCTCATTGTAGGTCATTCTAAGTAACTTGTGAATCTTCAATGGTATACTTTTGGGTTGTAAAAAGAATAAGATTTCCTTTTTTTCATTGTGTGATTTTTAATCGACAGCGGGCGACTAAAGCAATAAACTTTAATCGCTCAATTAAGTTTTTAATCGACTGAGTCGATCGGGCAAGTGAAATCTCAAAGGTTGTCTACGAGAAGAGATTAAGTGTTTGGAGAAGCATCTACGAGAGAAGATTAAGATGAAAGTATTTAGAGAAACATTGACGAGAAGAAATTATGATTAAAATATTTAGAAAAGACACAAGAAGCGATTAAGATTAATGTGTTTAGAGAAACATCTACAAGAAGCGATTAAGATTAATGCGTTTAGAGAAACATCTACAAGAAGAGATTAAGATTAATGTGTTTAGAGAAACATCTACAAGAAGAGATTAAAATTAATGTGTTTAGAGAAACATCTACAAGAAGCGATTAAGATTAATGTGTTTAGAGAAACATCTACAAGAAGCGATTAAGATTAATGTGTTTAGAGAAACATCTACAAGAAGCGATTAAGATTAATGTGTTTAGAGAAACATCTACAAGAAGAGATTAAGATTAAAGTGTTTAGAGAAACATCTACAAGAAGAGATTAAGATTAATGTGTTTAGAGAAACATCTACGAGAAGAGATTAAGATTAATGTGTTTAGAGAAACATCTACAAGAAGAGATTAAGATTAATGTGTTTAGAGAAATATCTACAAGAAGAGATTAAGATTAAAGTGTTTAGAGAAAGATCTACAAGAAGAGATTAAGATTAATGTGTTTAGAGAAACATCTACAAAAAGCGATTAAGATTAATGTGTTTAGAGAAACATCTACAAGAAGCGATTAAGATTAATGTGTTTAGAGAAACATCTACAAGAAGAGATTAAGATTAAAGTGTTTTGAGAAGCAACAACGTGAAACGATTAAGAAGCATCGCTGAGAATAGATTAAGATTAAAACCTTTATAGAGAGTCTGCGAGAAAAGTGTAAAGGGTTTAGAGAATCAACTACGAGGAGGTTTTAAGATTCAAATATTTGGAAACGTGTCTACGAGACGAGATTAAAATTGAAGTCTTTTTAGAGAAACATGTACGAGAAAAGATTCTGATTAAAGTATTTATAGAAGAATTCAGGAGAAGCGATCAAGATTAATCGGCTTAAAATAACATCAACGGGAAACCATTAAGATTAAAGTTTTTAGAGAAACATATAAGAGAAGACTCTGTGTTTTGTTTAATGGCATATCAACCTCTGTGGGTTATTTAATGCCAAAATGGTAGGATTTTAAGGTATATTTTTAAACGTACGGTTATAGTGTGAAATTTGATTAAGTCAGATTTTGATAGAAAACTATTTTTTTATTATTTTAGAAAACTGAAGATATATTCTAGTTTTGTATTCAATCATGTATTGGTGGTGATAATTTTTTCCTTTAAAAATGTCTTATGGTAAAACTTTTTTTCTTCAAAATTGTATTATTGGTAATATATTTCTTTCAAAAATGTATATTTTTCTATAAAAGTATATTTTTATACTTTCATAGTATTTTGACGCCAGCTTGGAGGGATAGTTATTTGCCCATAGCTGGGACCCTAACAGGTGCTACCACTCCGGGTCAGGGTGGACCTAGGAACAACAGTAATTAAGAAGTGGTTCCATGCTCCTCACAACCTCCCAGTCAAAAGCCTTGCTGCTGGATGCAGTTTACCGTCTTACCCAAGACCTATAAGAGAAGAGATTAAGCTTAAAGTATTTGGAAGACCAACTACGCGGAGAGTTTAAAATTAAAATATTTGGAGAAGTTTCTACGAGAATAGATTAAAGTTAAAATGTTTAGAGGAGCATCTATAGAGAAGTCATTAAGATTAATGTATCGTCAAGAAAGGATTAAGATAAGTTTTTAAAGAGCGTTTGCGAGAAAAGATTAAAAGGAAAGTGTTTAGAGAATAAAATAAGATAAGATTTTAAGATTGAAATATTTGAAGTAGCATCTCCGAGAGGAGATAAAGATTAAAGAGTTTAGAGAAGCATCTACGAGAAGAGATTAAGATTAAGATTGAAGTAGCATTGTCGAAAAGAGATTAGGATTAAAGTATTCAAAGAAGCATATATTAGAAACGATTAAGATTATAGTGTAACACTATTTACCGCTGATATATATATCATATATATATATATATATATATATATATATTTATTTATTTGGTTTAATACAACGGCGGGAGAGAGAGAGAGAGAGAGAAAGAGAGAGAGAGAGAGAGAGAAATTAATATTAGTGGTATTATTAGTTGTGCTCTATTGTAATCCGCGATGTGAGCTTATGTAAAAAAACTATTTTTAATACTATTATGTACTTCTAAAATCCAGAGAATAGAGAAATTGACTGCTAATTGGAAAAAAAGAGAGAAATATAGTTTTCTTTCCTTTTCCTATGCGAAACGAAATGTTTTGGGCCAGGTGGAAGTTTGAAAAATGGTCGCAGTCATAACAAAATATCAGGATTTTCTTGATGAGGTCAGGTAGGGTTAAATCCGCAAAATTATTATTAGGAAAAGGATTTGGGAATTAAAAACCTAAAATGATGTAATCGAAAGAAAAAAAACACAGAAAGACATTACGTCATGTGAGCTGTTGATATTTCATTCGTCGAGCCATGGTTTCCTACAATCGTGTGGGTGGAAAATGATCTCATTGGTCAAAAGCTTTGAGTCGGCTAAATTCCCCACGCGAATTTTATTTATCGGCCAATGGGAAGCACAGAATCAAATACGGATATGAATTCCAAAATGATCTGCTGCGATCCAAAAAGAAGATATAAAAATCCGATACAGAAAGCATCGCCAGACAGAACGACAGACAGATCGACGCAGGCCGACACACACAGGCTGACTCGAGAGAGAGAGAGGAGTGTAATCAGTATCCCTCTTGACCTACGTCGAGTGGCTTACTATGCTAACCTCCCTTCTCTCTCATCTTATCTTCGCTGTCTCAAAACTACTTACTGACCCAAGGAGCGCATATATCAAAAACATTCCTTACTCACTATGCTCCCACATTCCTAAGCATTAATTCTCTTTTCAGCATTTTATTGCCAAGAACATTTTAACGTCCGTTGGACCTATACTTCAAGTATTACTTTAATTGTAAAAACCTTAATTGGTATGGGTATATATAAAATGTTATTTTTGAACTCAATTTGCTTTTCTTGATTTATAATCATTTCATGACATAGTGGGCTATCTACAACGAGGCTAAATTCCGTTAATCTGCAACAATATACAACTACCCTTCACTAGAACGGATTCCCACATTAAATTGGAAAAGAATGGATAACCCACTATAAGTCGACCGTGTTGTGGGCGTGTTTGTTGGTCTTGGCCTCGATCACACTCCAGAAGAAATAGTCAAGGGGCTGCAGTCGGGTGAGGAGGGCGGCCACAATTACGGCGACCAGTGGTGAAGAACACTGTTGAGCAGCCACGCCTGGGTCATCTTGGCCTTGTGTGCAGAAGCGGAGTCCTTTTGGAAGACTTAGGGGCTGTCCAGCGACGATCTAGTCCATCCAGGGCTTCACCACGCTCCCCAGCAGCTCCTGGTAGATCTCAGCATGTCCTTTTGAAAGAAGAACGGAGGCATGACGTCCCCCTCGCTGGAGATGACGCCAAGGACCATGACGGAGGAGGGAAACTTCATATCCTTCACGACGGGAACTTCTTCGATATATTTGCAGATACACCTGTCGTTCTGCCTGTTGCTCGTCTGGTCTTTGATGAAATTCTTTTAATAATAGAAGAACGTTAGCAGTGGTCGCCGGACTTGTGGCCGCACTCCTCACCCTCTATCTATAAGAAGTGATAAAGATTAAAGTTTTTAGAGAAGCATTCACGAGAAGCGATAAAATTAATTTGTTCTACGAGAAGAGAAAAAGATTGACGAAGCATCTGCGAGAAGTTCCATAACCCAATTTTGTAGTAGGAACACATGTACTGCAGTCATTGCTTATAGTTTTGTGTCTAGTTCAAGGTAGCCTGCGTAGTTCCATCCCTATTCAGGCTAGTTATGTTTTCCTTTTCCACCCAGTAAGCACTATCATTTAATCTATAGTTGTGAAAGAGATGACGGATTCACACATTCTCCAAGAGTATTTGTACGAAAGCGAACGTAACTAGGGCGAATTTATAAAACAGCCGATTGCTTTCTCTTTCCGCGGTGCTAACCCCTGCTCTACGTGCATATCCGACAAATGACAGTATCTTGTCTTTGCCTTTGAAAATGGTTTTTGAATGTAACTTTCTCTCAGTTCCTCCCTACTTAATCTTTTCCTATATATCTTCTTTAATCCTCTTGTTTCCCCACTTATTACACTAATTTGTTTCCGTAAAAGGACAGTGTCGGTTGTTATTTTATTTTCGGGAAATAATATTAGCTGAAATGTTGTGGCGGCAAGTTAAGTAGCACAAATGATTAATTCAGAAATCCGAAGCACCCTGGGTACACTAAATGGTGGTTATTGAAACTTCCTGCTGTAAAACTTGATTTATGGCCATATCTCGTTGAAACACCTTTTCCCGTAAGATTACCGAGTCTGGGCAGTACCTGGATGGGTGACCGCTTGGCAATACCAGGTGTTGTAACCTTAGAAGGCTCGGAATTGTTAATCGAGTTCCATTTGGATTAATTATATTCATTTATTTCTACTTATTTCCCTCTGAGCTGTTGGTTAAATAGCAGAACAGATCTAGTTCTCTAACTGTTTGTGACAGTTTAAAAGAAAAACGACCCTGACTTTAAACCCGTACATATCCCTGGCGCTGCGATATTGATACCATACTAGGTTTTGACCAAAGTGCTTCATAAAAAACAACTAATTCAACAAAAGTTATACAATGAGTCAGGTAATGGATTATGCAACGATTGCATTACATATTGCATTATTATGCGCACTTAGTTTTTCATTTTATTCAGACTTTCATATTAATGAGAAGTTCTAGCCTAGATTCGGACAGCTAAGGAATACACGTTTGAGCCATCATATCTTTTTTGAGTGACTAAGCAGAAGATATTCCCGCAGTAGGCTGTAGTTTCTAACTGCGGTAAATTGATTTCCAATCAAGGCTAATAAACCTATTCTGTCTTGCTGATAGCTAGAAGAAAAATAGATTGGCTCATACTTTTCCCAAAAGTTTTTGCGCGTAAGTGAATTTTGCGAACCCGAATGAAAATCCGAATTTCGTTCTCCAATTACGAATTCCAATTCTTTGTCCTTAACGCGCCTTCTTGATTACGTCTTTATATGAACTTTATATTATTGCTACAGGCGGCAATGGCGGAGCAATGTTATTGTCGGGGAAAATGAATTCGTAGTGTCGAGTTCAATTATATTTGATTCAGTTTCTTGGAAAATGCGTTTAGTTAGATTGTTTTTTTTTTCTGCATTTCAAACCTTCGTGGGTTATTTCACGTCAAATCATATTTTAAATTTTAAAAATAAATATTTTTGATGAGTTAATATTTCACTAACGAGTTTTGTAGGCATAATATTTTTCTAGTTACAACTCCAATATTAAACCCATAGACAAAGAGAATAAAAAATTGATTCATGCATTTCCAAAGGGTATTTGAGCGTAATTGAATGGAACAATCTTAACTGGAATTCGAACCCGGCTTTCGATTTATCATTCTTTAATGTTGTCAGAAACGGCATGAATCCGTTTTCCTCCATCTTTGGTTTAAATATTACAGCAGACTAGACTCTCTTTTCTTGAGGGAGAGCAACGCCGGGCTATACTGCTAGTAATAATATGAAAGTATAAAAATATATTAAAAGAAAATTTATGATTTAAAAAGCAGCCTGACGAGGAATCTTACTGTCGGAACAGATGTTTTGCGACAGATGCACGACATGTATTGCCATTACGACGCTCGTGGAATTCCTGACGTGATGGAGGTGTGGCCAGTTTTTAAACCTCACTCACGCTAGCCCCTCATCTCTAAAAAGGGGGTTTTCCAGCATAGAACATTCATATCATATGAAAATCAGATTCGGTCGTTTGTTCGAACAGGGATCAATCTTGATTTTAAACCCGTACATGCCCCTGACGTTGTGATGGCGATACCGTAAGCAAAACCTGATTTACCACAAAATTAAAATACGTAACTATTTAAGTTATGATGTCTGTCGGAATTTTTATATTGTTTACAAGTTAACAAGTATTAGGATTGATCGATTGATTTGTTTTTTTAATATATCAACACCTTTATGAGTCATTTAATCAAAGCCTTTACAGGCGCCTTTTCGCCTCAGCACGGAATAAGTGTAAAAAAGTACTGAACGAAGCTAAGAGGGCGTTTACTACCAGAATGAGGCAACGCATAGCACCCTCTAAGTTTGGCTCCAAAGATTACTGGCGACTCTGCAAAAGCGTGCTCAACAAGAGCAAGACTTTCAATACCCCCACTAATCAATGAATTTGAAGTTCTCACCTCCCCAGCGGACAAGGCTGAATGCTTTGCCCGTAGATTCTCCACCAATTCGACACTGGACTCGTTAGGCATACCTACACCTGACTTCCCACCCAGAACTAAGGCTCAACTAAATAACGTCCACATTACCCCCTCGCTGGTTGCCAAGATAATTGCACAACTTGACCCACACAAAGCGAGCGGCGGTGACGGAATCCCAGTCATAGTACTGAAGAAATGTTCCCCAGAACTCTCCTCTGTCCTCTCTAAACTCTATAACCTCTGTCTATCTGCTTCCTGTTTTCCTGCCTGTTGGTAGTCCTCCTGTGTAGTTCCTATATTTAAGAATTCTGGCGAACCCTCAGACCCCACCAATTACCGTCCTATTAGTCTCCTTCCGATCTTTGGCAAAGTTTTCGAAGCCATTATCAACGCCGAGGTGATTCAGCATCTCACGGTCCACTGGCTTCTCTCTGACAAACAGTACGGGTTTCGCTTCACCAGGTCTACTGCTGTTATGCTAACGACCATTACTGAGTACATATATCAGGCACTTGACAAGAATGGCGAAGCCTGAACCGTTGCCTTGGATATCTCCAATTAAGGACACATGGTCCAGACGTTGTTTAGTTTCTGTGACTTGACCCAAAGCGTTGTGAGTTCAATGCCAGACTACAGCAGTGGTGAACAAGTAACTTACAGGATTAGAGGAAGATAACTCATGACTTCCAGAAGAGGCACTAACCAAAGAATGGAGTTTATATACCCCAGTTATTGTAGTTAAGGGTTCGGTTCGAAATTCCTAGCACCTGAAGAAGGCCTGAGCGTACAACGACAGAAACGTGGTACAAATAGCAAAAAAGATGAAGACAATAGTCCGAATAATGTAAATACTGTCTTTATGTTCATTTAATATTAACACCTTTATGGGCATTTAATTCCGAATTTAATTTTCTTGGTAGGGGGTTGAAGCAATAAACATATGAGGTATCTTATTTTGTTTCACGATTTAGTACATGATAGATGATACTCCGCTTTTTGTGCATATACATGTTTGTGTGAACATAATTATCAGAGGCAGCAATATGTATTTTATGTTGTAGTTTTGTTGGAGTTATATTTTGGGATAGAGTTTGATTTCCTATAGTGTATTATATGGATTCATTATATGGATTCATTATATGGATTCATATCCTAAAAGAGTTCTTTTCATGTTGATTGTTTGGTTGATTTTGTTTGGCGGCATATCAACATTTAATGCCGAAATCTAAATAATTTGAACACAATTTTATGGCTTCAAATAAATATATTTTGAACGCAGCTAAATATAAAATGAGTTGTTGATCATTTTGATTTAAAATGTATAGTTGGCAATTTTACTATAAAATATATAGTTGGTAATTTTACTATAAAATATATAGTTGGTAATTTTACTATAAAATATATAGTTGGCAATTTTACTATAAAATATATAGTTGGTAATTTTACTATAAAATATATAGTTGGCAATTTTACTATGAAATATATAGTTGGCAATTTTACTATAAAATATATAGTTGGTAATTTTACTATAAAATATATAGTTGGCAATTTTACTATAAAATATATAGTTGGCAATTTTACTATAAAATATATAGTTGGTAATTTTACTATAAAATATATAGTTGGCAATTTTACTATAAATCGCTATTTACTAAAAAATGTATTTTTATACTTTCATATTATTACTAGCAGTATAGCCCTGCGTTTCTCGGGTGTAATGAAAGCTTAAAAACTAATCCATGGTCCTGGAGCTCAGACTCTTTGGCATGAAAGACGAAAAAGCAATAGTTGTTTCCAGTTAAAGTGAAACCGTAGACTGAAAGAAAAGTTAATGGATGTAAGTCAAATTTTGATTTTCTGGTATCGATATCAAATAAGTTTTTTTCGTCGTAAACTGAATTTTGAAGGCTAAATAAGTCCTCTGAGTAAATGATATCATGGCTGAGACTAAGAACTACAATTATACCTACTTAGAGCCAAACCCGAAGCAAAAACTAAAATAAAAGGGCTGAAAAACTGATTTTGATCAGACCCGGTGTATATTATCGATTTTCTGCACTATTGTAAGAACTGCAACCTTGAGACATCTGAATACCGTTTCTTGTGTCTTTGTCTATGAGTGTATCAAATTTGATTAAAATCGGACCACTCCTTCTATAACACGATTTTTTGATTATCGATTTTCGATATTTATCGGTGGTACCTCGACACAAAACCTAGCTAAGAACACTCGCAGATGCGTATTGTACAACTGTGTAAATTTTCAAGAAAATCGGTTCAGCCGTTTCGGAGTCTATAGGTAACGGACACACACACAGACACACACACACACACACAAAGTTCCATTTATAAATAAGTTTAGATAGATGTTTTTGTTTGTTGGGGGTCACTATTTCCTCATAGCTGGGGCCATAGCTGGTACTACCACAGCGGTTTAGAGTAAACCTGGACAACAGTAATTAAGAGGTGATTGTATGCTTGTCAAAACATCCAATCTTTTGATTAAAAGCCCTGTTGCCGGATAAAGTGTATCGTTATACCCTAGACTAGTACTCTGAGGCAAATGATTATCGTCAAAGGGGCGTAGAAAGAAGTAAGGACTATGTAGGACTCATAGGATAATAAACGGACAAGTTTTAAAGGAAAAATATGTCAATACCACAGAATACGTTTGTTATTTGAGGAACACGGACCATAAAAATGATTTTGTTCTTAAGTTTTCGGTTTGAATTCGCATCTACACGAGTCGTATAGGTTTCCTATGCAGAAAGACACTTGACCTATTCCCTGGCCAATGAGGGATGAGATCACGACAAAATCGGTTATGAAAGCGAGGCATCTCGGAAAACAGCAAGTCAGCATTATCTGAAATGAAACAAAATAGACATGATAGACGTGCTTGAAATAAAAATTGGTTTACATTAGGTGTTGAATTTAATTATACCTAGAGAAGATATGAGAATGCACGTATATCAGTAATTTCGTTTGGTAGCTTGGAAGATTTTTTTATTCTTTGGGTCTAAGACAGTAAATTGTTAGAATAAGAAGAGACATAAAAAAAGACCCTATTTTCTTTCTTTTTCTTCTCCGCCATTCTCACTGTTAACGTATATTGCGAGCAAAAGACTTTAGAGGTCATTCAAAATGGTTAAATGTTCTCATGATTTATGCTGAAATGAAATGCACATGAAGCAATGTTCCTCTAGTTTGACGTCAGTCCCTGTTCTTCATAAACACTTACTGGCTCATAACCGCGCCCATACCAAAACCTATTATCTCCTCAGAAATCTGTTAATTTTGGAACTCTGGAATCACTCCAGATCACATGTCTATTTCGCTAGAAAAAGAAACTATTAGTGAAGTTGCTACCTACAATCACGACTGTTGTGATGATGTTAAAAAAAGGTGAGAGTGATAAAATGTCTGTTGCACTTTTAAATGTCGTTGAATATTGGGGTTTCACAAACAAAATTGTCATTTTTGTTAAGGATTTGTGAAACTACTAGTGTCTTGTTCATTAATTTGATTATCACCAGGGAACAAGTATTTTTATTGTAGAATATCTTTCTCTTGCACTGAACAGGAATTTCAACTCGGTTTGGCTCTATCAGGTCACCTTTTCTTACTTAGCCTATGTGCCATTTTCTAAATTTTTTTCAAATTAGGGCTAAAAAATTAAGTAATGCGTTCAATTCTTTTTCAAATTTCATTAATAAACTTTAAACTTTAAACTTTAAATTTTAAACTACAATAATATTCATAGAAACAATCAGTTAAGTGACATAAGTGATACATGCTTCTTTCGAGACATGACTGACGGGGTATAAGATTTCCCCGGCGTAGATTGCCATTACTTTCTGCTGTAGACTTTTTGCCAACCAAAGCTATAGAACCCAATTTGTTCTGTTATTTGACTCAAAGCTGGAGGTAAGAGACGGATTAATACCTTTCCCAAGAGTATTTGAGCGTAAGTGAATGCAACGAATTCAGCAAGAGAAATGACTTTAAAAGAACACAGACATGAAGCTTTCACTTTGACTTCAACAAGTATTTTCATGGTAACTACTCTGACAACATTTTCCCCCCGGTTCTCCGACCACAGGGTATTTACTCGCGCTACTACATTAAATGAAGGTCCCAGCCTTTTACCGTCGAAATAGTTAAATTTAATCCCTTATTCTACTCTAAAAGTTTCTTTTCTCGCACTTCCCTTTTGCGGAAGTCTCTACCGTCTGCGTGCTTTCCTTATAGCTACAATCTCTGAAAGTTTAAATGTAATTCCAATTACCATCTCCTTTATTCCAATTTATTTTTTATCTTTTCTTCGGCACCCCCTACACCTTATTTTATCTCTCACTATAACCACCTGCGTACCAATGGCGGTTCTGCCATTCTTGGGGTGAAATTGTTATTAAAAAATACGAATTAATTATATTTACATGTTAATTTGAAAGGGTAAATGTTCTACTTATGAAACAAAAAGAACTAGGGTTGTTTTTTAATTTTAATTTTCTAAAACTTGGTGATATATTGTCTGATTATTCTGCTATTTTTAAAGGTATTAGAAGCATTTAAGTTTGATGAATTTAAGAACATCTTAAATATAAACACAAAAATTGATTTAAAGAGGAATTTATTATGACTTAGATATTTAAAATCTATAAAATTATACTAGAACACTGATGAGAAGGTAAATTAAAAATTACGTCTAATTAAATTGACTATTAAATCACGACGACAGTATTATTCACTAAATCATATGGCAATTCAAAAGTATGTTAATGCTCGAACTTATTTAACTGACTGATCGATTGAATTGGCTGATTAACTCCGGAAATGAATCGCATTGATATATTTTAGTTGTCCCTCTACAGTATTCTACAGAAAATCGGAACGCTTGAAAATATTCTAGTATTTTATGATATTGTTAACATAATTTATTCATTTAGTTCCTATATTTAAAAACACTGGAGAACCCGCGCACCCCGCAAATTACCGACTTATCAGCCTTCTTCCGATCTTCGGCAAAGTGTTCGAAGCCATTATCAACGCCGAGGTCGTTCAGCATCTCACGGCCCACGGGCACCTCTCAGACAAACAGTATGGCTTCCGCTTCACCAGGTCTACTACTGATATGCTAACGACCATCACCGAGTACATATATCAGGCACTCGATAGGAATGGTGAAGCCCGAACCGTTGCCTTGGATATCTCCAAAGTGTTCGACAGAGTTTGGCATGCTGACCTTCTATGCAATCTGTGGAGATATGGTATAGCTGGACAATTGTTTAAACTAATCTAGTCATTCCTATCTAACCGCACATTGAAAGTGGTATTAAACGGACATGCATCCCAGAGCTACCATACGAACGCGGGTGTCCCTCAAGGCTCTATCCTAGGTCCTACGCTCTTTCTGATCTACATTAATGATCTCCCTGATACCATAAGATCCCAAGTAGGTATGTACGCCGATGACACCACAGTTTATTCTCGCCTCGACCAAAAATCTGGTGTGGGCGACAAAGCTAATCTTGCAGCCGAGCTTGGAAAGAACCTCCAATCCATAGTGGACTGGGGTAAGAAATGGCTCGTAAATTTTAATGCTTCTAAAACGAAGCTACTATCAATTAATGATCATAGACAATCGCACCTACCTCCTATTAGCATGGACCAGGCTTGCCTCCCAGAGAGTAAATCACTACGCCTCCTTGGTCTCACACTTTCAGCGGACCTCAAGTGGAATGACTATATCGAATCCATTGCTAAATCTACTGCCATGAAAGTCGGTTCTCTGTGCAGGGCCCGGATGTTTTTTCCGTCTGAATCTCTCCTGCACATTTATAAATCTACCATCCGCCCGTGCATTGAATACTGTTGCCATATCTGGTCGGGTGCCCCTGCTATTCTCCTTGGGCTTCTAGACAAGGTACAGCGGAGAGTCTGTAATGTGATCGATACCGACTTAGCAGACCGCCTGCAGACTCTCTCTCACCGGCGCAACGTGGCTTCCCTGTGTCTCTTCTATAAATACTTTCACGGCTTCTGCTCCGATGAACTTAGATCACTGGTGCCCCTTATGTTCGAATTTGCACGAGATACTAGATTAGCAACTAGATCCCACCCTTTTACAGTGAAACCGATAAAATGCAACCGCAACTTCTACTCCAACAGTTTCTTTTCTCGCACTTCACGACTGTGGAATTCCCTTCCACATGACTGCTTCCCCGACGGCTACAATCTCCAGGGGTTTAAATGTAAGGTCAATAGACACCTCCTAACAAACTAACTTCTATTCTTTCAAACACTCTTCCTACCCACCCAACTATCTAACACCCCACTTCTAACATTTCCTATATCTAACCACTCTTCCGATTTATCTCCCCCTATGTAGCTCCAAGCGCAATAGTGGCAGTGGAATGCCTTGCTTGGGGTGAAATGATTTAAAAAAAATATTAGAATGGGTTAAAATGAAAAAATTAAATATGTTTTCAGTTAAAAGTATATATAGGTTCGAATTCTGCCGACTAACACACATTTTCGTATTAAAATTTATCGTAAATAATCAGACAGTTAAAAATAAATATATAAATATACTGTTAGATTAAAAACAGAATATCTACTCAAATACAAATATCGATTAAAAATAATGTTCAAACAAATAAATTAAATTAAATTATATATAATACAACAATGCCATTGTAACTTGTACAAATACTTAAATAAAAGCCTAGTTGAATATTGTGTAACTGCAAAAAGAAAAAAAAATTAGCAAGTATTGAGAAAAAAATCTGTATATGAATACGATAAAAGAGGGCGGTTATTTAGTAGAACAAAGGCCTGATAGTCATAAGCGAGTAAGAATTCGTGCTTAGCGCACCCAAATTACTTAGAACTATCAAATCTAATTCAATAAACAAAATACGGAATTTTGTTATCAGAGCTGAAACTGTTTTTAATTCAGGTCCATATTCAGTCAATTAAGTGCCATACGTGATACATGCTTGAACGATCATGTCTCGAAAGAGGCATAACTGACTGGGCAGAAAACTTTCCCGCAGTAGATTGCCATTACATTCTTCGGTATACTGATTGCCAACCAAGGCTATAGAACCCAATTTTTTCCTTATTTATATTACAACCTCCCTGATGTAATAAGGTCTCAAGTGGGCATATATGCTGACGACACTACGGTTTACTTCTCGTCTCGATCAAAAATCTACCAAGGCTGAAAAAGCAAACCTCGCTGCCGAGCTTGAAAAGGAACTCCAATCCGTGGTGGACTGGGGTAAGAAATGGCTCGTAAATTTTATTGCTTCCAAAACGAAGTTGCTATCTAATAACCACCACAAGCAATCGTTCCTCCCGTCCATTAACATAAATCTGACTTCTCTTTCTGAAAGCGAAACACTGCGCCTCCTCGAGTTATCTCTCACACCAGACCTCAAGTGGAATAACTATATAAAATCCATAACTAAATCCGCTGCTAAGAAAGTCGGTTCTCTGTGTAAAGCCAGGAAGTTTTTTCCCGTTCCAAACAATCCGGTACATATACAAATCTACCATCCGCCCGTGCATCAAGTCTTGCTGCCATATCTGGTCCGGTGCTCCTGCTATCCACTTAGGTGTCCTCGACCGAATCCACCGGAGAATCTGTAATGTGATCGATCCCGACTTGGCAGCTAGGATACAGTCACTTTCTCACCGATGCAGTGTGACTTCCCTGTGTCTCTTCTACAAATAATCTCACGGCTTCTGCTCCGATGAACTTAGCTCATTGGTACCCGCTATATACGAATTTCCTCGAGCCACAAATTTAGCCACTAGGACCCACCCTTTTACTTTGAAACCAATGAATTGTAAACGCAAATTCTACTCCTTAGCTTCTTTTCTCGCACTTCCCGCCTGTAGAATTCTCTTCCGCATACTTGCTTTCCTGACAGTTACAATCTGCAAGAATTTAAATATAAGGTCAATAGTCATCTCCTGTCTCAATAACTTACATCCTCTCTCTCATGTTTTTCTACATCCACCCAACTCTCATCAGTAATCTCTTCCTTCTCCTACTCTCTTCCTGATACCCCCTGCAACCTCTCACTCCTCATAATATTCCTCCTATGTAAACCCCTGCACAACAGTGGCAGTAAAATGCCTTGCTTGGGCGACACGATTATAAAAAAAAATGCGAAACAAAACTTACCTGATTGCAAGGGGCAAGTGATGAAATGAGTCCCTGAGGCATGTTTTTTTCTGAATTAAAAATAAAATAATGAAACAAAAAGAAACGAAAAAAACTTTAGTAATGAAAGCGAATAAATCTTTATAAACCCACATAAAAGTTTTGCAGATATAATCTGTAGAAAGCATCAATATGACGAAATGAAAGATACAAGAGAAAAACTGTATTTAGTTTTTGCCAATGTGTTTCTTCCACTAAGGAACAAGTTAATTTATCAAGTTGCCAAAACTGTTCGTTGGAGAAATACAGAAACATATCTATGATCATAAAAGTGACCTCATAAATAACAATTTAACAAACTCACTGGTCGCACACAGGAATAAATTCAGTCAAACTTCTGACCAAAAGTATGCCACCCTCATAAAAACTGAAAATAACTTATTCAAAAAGAAAAACCTCGATAGTACTACCATCAAATATAACTAAAATATTAATATGCGTCCCGGGTTTTTCCAAAGCCCACCTTTCCTAATAGAACCAGTGCTTCCCCAAGCCAACATATACAACAGGCATATCGAAAATGGAAGCAAAACGCTTAAATCCATCATCTAATCGTCTAATACCATAACAATCCAAAGAACATATTCATATTAAAAAATCTCTTCGATGACACAAAATTGCTTTATTGAATATCTTATATTTTTCAATTGATCTACTGAATATTTATAAGTGTTTTATAATTTTCTAATAACGAAAGTTATTATTGCTTTTCCTCCTTGGCCTTACACTTTCGGCGGACCTCAAATGGAATGACTATATCGAATCCATTGCCAAATCTGCTGCTATGAAAGTCGGCTCCCTGTGCAGTGGCCGGAAGTCTTTTCCACCTAAATCTATTCTGCACATATACAAATCTACCATCCGCCCGTGTATTGAATATTGCTGCTATATCTGGTCTGGTGCCCCTGCTGCTCTCCTTGGGATTCTTGACAAAATACAAAGGAGGATCTGTAACGTGGTTGATACTGACTTGGCAGACCGGCTGCAACCACTCTCTCACCGGCGTGATGTGGCTTCCCTGTGCCACTTCTACAAGTACTTTCATGGCTACTGCTCCGATGAGCTTAGATCACTGGTGCCGCCTAAGCACGAATTCACACGAGATACTAGATTAGCAACTAGGTCCCACCCTTTTACAGTTAAACAAATAAGATGTAACCGTAAATTCTACTCCAACAGCTTCTTTTCTCGCGATTTCCGCCTGTGGAACTCCCTTCCAAAAGTCTGCTTTCCCGACAGCTACAATCTCCAGCTGTTTAAATGTAGGGTCAATAGACACCTCCTATCACACTAACTCCCAATTATTCTCAGAACACTATCATCTACCCAACCCTCATTCTCGGTATCCTCACCCGCCTATCACCCACCCTCTGACATTTCCTATATTTAATCATCCTTTCTCCACTCAATTTAGCCCCCAGAGCAGTAGTGGCAGTGACATGCCTTGCTCGGGGTGAAACGCTTATAAAAAAAAAAAAATGAATTCATTTCATTTTCTGCCTTGATAAATTTTGTCAGTGCACGAACGCATCGGCTAAAATTAGATAATTTTTTTCTTGTTTCATGTATATATATATATATATATATATATATATATATATTGTAACTAATTTGTTGAACTCGTAGTTTTATTAACCTTTTATTCATGCATTTACTTTTATAAAGAGTGCTCGATACAACTGTAATGGTTGTTACAATGTTTTTATAAATTCATAGTATCATTACACAAAAATTTTCATGTTTCGAAGTCACGAGCGATTCCACAATCTAACTGATGTTAAATCAAGCCTTATTTACACAACTTGTACCGTAATATAAACATATATATATATATATATATATATATATATATGTGTGTGTGTGTGTGTGTGTGTGTGTGTGTGTGTGTGTCTGTGTGTGTGTCTGTGTGTTGTCAGAAATATTCGCTCCATACCCATGATCATGATTAACGAAGCAGTCCCTTAGATTTTCATGGAAATTTCATGTGCGGATAACAACGGAGAACATATTCCAGCCGAATTCGGAGAGTGAGAAAATATAAAAGTGAAAAATGATAGGATTAAGTTAAAGGCAGATTGACATCTTGATCGTTAAGAAAAGAAAAGAAAGGAGAAAAGTAAGATAAGGGAAGGAGGAGGAAAAAAAAAGACAAAAGTTAGATAGTATGTATTCTTTGGGGCCCAAATTCCAAAATGAATCTTCGCTTTGATTAGTTAAAAGAAACACACATGTCATTTTTATATCTTCCCACGAAGGTTTTTGTATTTAAATGTAAATCATCTGTACAGTCAACATCAAACATTACCTGATGAAGAGAATCTATCACGAAAAATAGAAATTTCTGAGTCGCAATGTACAATTAAATCATAACTATATAATTACTAGCAGTATAGCACGTGTTGCTCGGGTGTAATGAAAGCTTTAAAACTAATCCATGGTCCTGGAGCTCAGACTCTTTGGACGTTGGCACGAAAGACTAAAAAGCAATAGTTGTTTCCAGTTAAAGCGAAACCGTAGACTGAAAGAAAAATGGATGGATGTAAGTCAAATTTTGATTTTCTAGTATCAATATCAAATAAGTTTTTTTGTCATAAACTGAATTTTGAAGACTAAATAAGTCCTCTGAGTAAATGGTATCATGGCTGAGACTAAGAACTACAATTATACCTACTTACATCCAAACCCGAAGCAAAAATTAAAATAAAAAGGCTGAAAAATTACAGACATACATGCAGATAAACAAACACGCACATACAAACATCTTGCCTTATATATATATATATATATATATATATATATATATATATTATCGATTTTGTGCACTATTGTAAGAACTGCAACTTGAGATTTCTGAATATGGTTTCTTATGTCTTTGTCTATGAGTGTATCAAATTTGATTAAAATCGTACCACTCCTTCTATAACCCGATTTTTTCGATTATCGATTTTCTATATTTATCGGCGGTAAGAACACTCGCAGACGCTTATAGTACAACTGTGTAAATTTTCAAGAAAATCGGTTCAGCCGTTTCGGCGTCTATAGGTGACGGATACACACACTCACAGACTCACATCCACCCACCCACAGACACACATACACGCACATACACGCACACACACACAGACAAAGTTCCTTTTATAAATAAGTTTAGATACTGTGGTACCTACAATAAATTTTTGGTATCATTTTGCTATCGTGATCATGCTGGTAAATGCATTATTCATCAAACACCAGGAAGTCTTTTCAGCCTCCATCAATTAACTGCCTTTACTAAGTCATCTGTTGCTCTGATTCTTGATCTGTATACTCACAACTGTAACCTTGTTATCAACGGTCACCTCTTACAGCTTCTGCAGCTCCCTATGCACTGTTTTCCAACCACCTTTGATGAATATGAACTTACAATCAGTCTAAAAAAAAACAAAAACAGTTGCCATGGTGCAACTTGCAGCGGGGAAATCGAATCGCGGAGCCGAGTTCGAATTCCAGTTGAATTCAATGCATTCACTTAAGCGCAAATACATTAATAGTATTAATCCTTCCTTTTCCTCCAGTTATGGGTTAAAAATAATAAGACAGATTTGGTTCTATAGCCTTGGCTGGCAACCAGTCTACCACAGAAAGTAATGGCAACCTACTTTTAATCTTTTGCCCAGTCAGTCGAAATATGATTGCCCAAGCGTATATCATGTATGGCACTTAATTGACTGACTAATACGGCTAAGGGACATGGACCTCTTGCCGCAGGTATAATTCAGCGCTTTCATCACCGTTTTCTGCGTAATATTGTAAACATATCATGGCGATCGCATTAGCCAGATACAAGGGAGTTGCGATTGGCATGGCCAGCAAGTATTGAGTCCATGATTATGAAACAATAACTTACAATTTCTTGTCACATTGTCCGCCTAGAAAACGCGCGAATGCCTGAATTGGTCATGTGTGAGGAAATAGTACAACATAAATGACTCCCTCTCCCCCATAATTATGATTAATGCTGTAATCTACAAATTTTCATAGACATTTCATCTCAATTTTTTTTCGGAATAATAGATTTTAAAGAATGGTGAAGTCGTGTTTTAATACAGGGAAAATTTAAAATTTGACAGTCTGTTAGGAAAATTAATTTACAGATCATTTTTTATATGTACTGTGTTCGTTCAGGTGATTATGGGTCTCCACAACTTCTTATACTTTACAGTTTTCGATTTTTACCCTCGCTTTCAGTCCCTGTTCTGCCAGTAATTTACTCACACTCGTTATGTCTGTTGCTCGCTGTTTTCCTCTGTCTACTGTGCTTTTCATATTTCTCGTGAGTTTCAAATTCACCAAGCGCTCTTTTTTCGTTATATATTCCAGTAATTACAGAAACCGTTTTGTGATTCTCAGTATTAGTGTTGTGGATTCCGGGTGAGGAACCACACAAAATAATGAACAACAAAACAGATATTTGAGATAGAAAAATAGGTTATATTAAACGTAAAGATGCAACTGGAACGCTGGTTAGTAATGCAGGAATAGGATTGGTAAGGAATATATATATATATATATATATATATATATATATATATATATATATATCGTGCTGGAATTAGTATATCCGTGTAATAGCATTCTGGCTGAGTGGAGCTCAGAGCTACTATGACTACTGACGCGGTGTTCTCTGTGTAACTTCGGTATTTCTCGGTAACTTACGGATCAGTCACTGTTCTCTAACTGATCTTTACGCTTATCTCCTGTTCTCATTATGGCAGGAGTATATGTATACTCAAGTCGAGTCCATTATCATAGAAAAAGAGGAGATCCCACAACAATAAGTGTCCTTGTTTTTTTTAAATGCTTTTCCATTTCTCATATATTTCTTGTTGGATTTTATATTAAATAAATTTTTCGAAAATATAATTATCCTAAATACAGGGTGCGACTGATAAATTGTTGCCAGTTTATATTTTTAATTTTGCGCCTGTTCGTCGTTTGTTTGTTTTTTGTTTTTTTTTTTTTTTTTTTGTTTTTTTTTCTCGATTGTACAATATAGTAGGGCCGATTCTGTCGCTTGTACAGTATAATAGAGTACCGATTTTGGGAAAAAATGACGCAGTTAACTCCGACAGGAATTTGAAAACAGCGTGCTGTACTCTCTAGCATTCGCGACGGAAGATCCAATACGAATATTTCATAGTATTTCTGTGTCAGTCTGAGAACAGGGCAGAGGATACGAAAAGAGGGGATGAATCTAATGGTGATTACGAACTAGTCTGGAGTCATTGCTGGTAATGGCGACGTTATGACTCCATTTATATATACACAGGGCCTCTATCATGGAGGCCCCTATCATGGGCCTCTATCATGGAGGCCTCTATCAAGTGTCTTGAGAAGCTAGTGTTGCTCTGGGTCAAAAGGGTGACTGCTGGATGACACTATGTCTGGTAACATGTCTCTACACAAGCAGGAGAACCTAGTCATGGATATCAAACAATGTCTGCGATCACATTACCCCATAATTCTGGAGAACTAACTGTCCACATCACAACCCGCTTGTTTATTATGTATGAGGTGCAGTTGAGCGAGACACCAACAAAACTCCTTGTAACGCCAAAGATGATCTGAAAGCAAGGATTATGGCAGGATTAATCAACTAAACAAGTAGACCACCCAGAAGAGATACAGGTTATTTCGAAGTCGTGTATAGACCGTGATCGAAACTACTGCTGATGTTATTGCAAAGTTTAGTCATTATTTAATTTTGATAAATATATCTGTTAAAATAAAAATCCAGTGTTGCTTTCATTTTTAAGTAATTTAGACGACAATTCATCCATCGCACCCTACATGTCTATTCGTTATATCTCAAAATGCTGAACGGTGAACTCGAACTGAAAATATGAAAGGACGTTCTACAAAAGTAGTTTTATTTAAATCTTCTCAAACTTTAACAGGTATCACAAATAAATACGAATAACTCAAAATGAATTCCCAAAGGTATAATTATGTGAAAAAAGACTTAAGCATAGACAAATATTTACATAATTATAGTTGCAAAATCATTGTCACTAAAATGTTTTCTTAAAGCTTAAAAGGTCGGTGAGGAGTTCCAGGAGATTGATGATAATGAAGATTTCGAATGAGGGGTCGGTATGCGAATGACACTAAGCTAAATTTTAGTTAGTGTACAAGTATGTTGTATTGTTAGGTGCTGATAACAGACAGTCACTGAGCTCGACAATCAACAGAAAAGCCTTAGTCGTATCTATTCAAGTTGCCTTTTTTAACCATTGCTGTGTGTCAATATTCTATCATTCTATCAGATTCTAATTCACATTTGATCCCAAACCATTACTGTGTGACTATATTTGTGGCCTTTCACTGAAGCAAGCCTAAATTTAGTAAATATCTATAGGTCATGTTTCGTGACTGAAATAGTTCTATTTTTGTTACCAATGACAGAATTTGAGTCAAGGATGATAACAGAATTTTGCATGCTGATTTTAAAACCAATCATAATCTCTCAAAAGGGAAAGCTTCCGTAACATGATATTTCTAACTTCTAATGTAGTCTAATCAAAATGAGTCAGTTCTTATATGCCTTATGTGAATTTCCAGTAGTTTTTTTTTTTGTAGTTCGGGGAGCCTTTCTGATCAACCAATAACCTGGATATGTTTATGTCAATATATTTTATCCATATCATGCGAAATTTATTCGATTCAACGGATAGAGTAACGGGTACCGGTTTTCAAAGTGAAACAGTTCAAATTCTGGGGTAGCCCGCTGCGTTCACTTTCACACAAATACTCTTGAGAGAAACAAAAGTTTGCCTCTTCGTCCCACCCAACCGATCTTATAGTAGATATCGACTCGGAATGAGAAATCGGGGAGCCGAGTTCACATTCAAGTTGAATCCCTTGCATTCACTTACGCGCAAATACCCTTAGAAAAGGTATTAATCCATCTATTCTATCCAATTAGGGGATAAATAATAGAACAGATTGGGTTCTATAGCATTGGCTGGCAACAAGTCTACGGCAGAAAGTAATGGCAACCTACTGCGAGATAATCTTCTGCCAAGTCAGTCATGTCTCTTCCGAGACATGATCGCCCAAGCGTGTATAACCTATGGAAATTAACTGGTTGAGATTAGGCTCTCTAGCTTTGAGTGGCAACAAATCTAACAAAAAGTAAAATCTAAATTATAAGCCATTGTGATGCAGCAGGAAAACAGACTGTATACCAACTGAAAGGGATCTATGGATAGTCACGACTGCCCACGTTTTGGAGGAAAATGGCAATGAAGAAAATCCTTCTTTATTCTTTAAAACTGCAGTAAAATGATTTATTAATAATATAATGAAGAATGAAACAAGTATAAGTGTTTTATTATGGAATAAGTGACAAAAACGATATCCTTTTATTAAACAGCAAAAATGATTGGTTAGTTTTAAGTTTCTGTGACTGAACCGGAAGAATTCTTCTGTTGTAGAGGCGATATATTACTGCATTCATGTACGCAATATAATCTGACAATTCATAGAAGCATATTAAATACAATCAAACTGATGACTTCAGACATGCAAGTGGATACTTGAAGTGTAGCATATAATCAATATATATATATAACATTGTCTTCGGCTTCTAATGATAACGCCATACTGTATAGGTACGAGGTAAGTCAATTTATTTGTGGAGGCAGAGGTGAAATAATCAGATATGAAATTTGTCTTGATTTCTCAGATGAAGTACTGTAGCTATTTACATTGTTCGACTATTGTCCGCATATTTATAGTCATATTCACGATGTTCCGGTCGTTGTACACACCAGCTTCATCAGGTGATATTTTGTGGGATTTCTAACCGAACTTCTTATTTATTCTACGGAGGTAGAACTTTCTAATTCCACGGGCCTTTACTTAGTCCACGGGGTTACGTTATTCTAATTCCAAGTGATTTGACCGAAAGAATTGTGAATTCGACAAAGAAAGGAAAAAAGAATGGTGAGTTGATTGATCAAGAGGAATTAACTTAGACTGAGATTTCAAAAGGCATGAAACATGTAACTAAATAAAGGATTAGGTTCGAATAATCCTTCTCAGATAATTTCAAGGAGGAAATTCCGTCAGAAATTGTCGAAGGATTTCTCGAAGCAATATTCATACAACGCAAACAGCCATCTATATATAAAAAAAACAATTATAGATTAAAAGCCAGCATTCCAATATATATATATATATATATATATATATATATATATATATATATATATATATATAACATATTTGAATTTTTCCATAACAAAAGATCGCTGACGAACCGAATGTACTTCGCAGAAATGATCATCCGACACATGCAATTATTTGAAATCATATATATATATATATATATATATATATATATATATACACCTTCATTAAGATTCAGCTCTCTGGAGAGGAAAATTTAAATAAAAACAGTTTATAATTCTCTTCCGCAAAGAATGGAGTTCTTTCGATGACTGGCGTGTGTATATAACATGCTAAATTTTACATTCTCTAATTGCATGTGCCTATGGTTTAGATGTTAGTGACTCCGACTGACACTAAATCGGTCGAGTTTCGATCCCGTCCAGAAGCATGTATATGTCTAGCCACGCTAACAAGCTGTGAAGCAGGCTTGTATGTAGTTGACGAATATATAAGTAATGAGAAGATTGATTTAGTCATCTTCTAGTTTTGTATCAAAAATGTTTTGCTGGTATTTTTTTCTGTTGCTGGTAATATATTATTCACACACACACACACACACACGCATATATATATATATGTATGTATGAATAAAATAAGCATACATACGCACACGTGTCACATTTCGCCTACGATACAACACACTTTGTCCACGTCACTAGACGTGGAAATTCTACGAAACTCACCATTTGTCTCTACCTACTCTGTTGATGACTTAAGAAAGTCGAAAGCTTGGACCATATTTCTACCAAAATGAACTTTGGACAAACTCTGATTGAATTCCTTCCTTATCTGAGAAGTATTATTCGTAATTTGTATGAGTCGCTCAATAAAAACTAATCGACACACAACATCTGCTGTCTTTAAAAACATTGCTGTAAAATCATTCAAAATATTCAGATTTTGTCATTGAATAATCCATATAGGTGTTGATATGCCACTAAAAAATCAACCAAACTGTCAGCACAAAAGACCTTTTTAATTACATTAATCTGGAGGAAGGTGATTTTCTAAGCGTAGCTTAGACGTGACACATGGGCCGAAAGTAGGGGGTACCCACTGAGGATCGAACTCACAACTACGTCAGCTAAAATTAGATAATTCTTTTCTTGTTTCATATATATATATATATATATGTGTGTGTGTGTGTGTGTGTGTGTGTGTGGGTGTGTGTATGTGTATCTTTCTCTCTGTGTGTGTTTGTGTTTTTCTATTCTAACGAAACCTACTGCTCCGGAAACCTTGGTCCGATTTTAACCAAAATTGTGTCACTTGTCGATCATGACATAAACTTTTGATGTACACAAAACTTTTTCGAATAGATTTACAGAATACACCACAAATCACCGAAACACTTAGAATTTACAAACTCTTCTCCTCCAAGACGACTTATGTGAATTCAACCAAAATCGGGTAAATTATAGAACAAGGTCCGAACTTTTGATGTACAGAAAATTTATTCGAATCAATCCAAAGGGTTCGTAAAAAATCAGCGACACACATAATTTTGGGTTGTCTTTTGAGCACTTTTATGCATTTCTCCAAGATGTTTTACTCAAGCTCAGCCAAAATCGAGTCACTGGTAGATCAAGGTCTGAAGCCTTGATATGCCAACAAAAATTTCAATTAATGCACAGGGTGCGGCAAAAATTAATGCAAAATAATGCTTTTGTGATCGATTATTTCTCCGGTACGCTTAGTTGTATTCCAGCAAAAGTCGGGTTTCTTTTGTAATTTCTACCTTATCATATACCATAACAATTTCATGTTTTCTACAAGGTATCAACCATTCCGACGTTGCAAGGACAATGCATCTACTTCTGCGTCACAACCTCATCGCATCTCATTACAGGCATTTGTAACGCCCGCCCGCCAGTCCCCTTTGTTTAGTTCTACATACATCATTTCCCTTTATTGGCAAAACATTTTTTTACAATTACAACAAAAACCAAAAGTTACTTCGCACTTTTTTTTAAACATACACGTTACGGCAACTTCATCCGGGAGCTTTTTGAATAAGCACTTGACTTTACCATTTCAACATAACCACTAAAAAACTTGAACAACACCTGAATATACAGCTAGTATGATAGATAGATAGATAGATAGATAGATAGATAGATAGATAGATAGATAGATAGATGCGTATGTTTATATGTTTATATACTCCTGGCTATCAGCACATCTGTATCCATCAATTTAGTTAATTCGTATCTATCTATCTATCTATCTATCTATCTATCTATCTATCTATCTATCTATCTATCTTTTCTACCAATTACTGTAGTTTTTGTCCTGTCTTTGTCATCATCGTGATATCATCTTATGTATTCAAAATTGTGCGCATTAATAATAAATTGTGATAGGACCTCTTGTTCTTTTAGGATCACCTCGCTGTCAGCACAAAATAAACAATAATGCGAATGAAAAACAAACATAGCCGTGTCCACACACCCGGTCTTCAGAAACCGTGCCTTATCAGGTTGAAATAGTCAGCTTAAAACTAAAAGAAAGCAGTATTTTAATTTTAAAAATGCCTTAAATGTTCAAATAAAAGAAATAAAGCAAATAGACAAGAAAAAAGACGCAAATAAATCTTTGATGTTCATTATCTTGTATCAGCCATAGCAAGGAATTAATATGGCATTAGATTTTCCTTCGTTTTTTTTTTTTTTTTTTTTTTAGATTTTGGCTTTTTCCTTCAATTTGCCCGGGTTCATTACAGATTAGTCTTTGAAATTATCGGCTCGTCCTCCCATTTACATTTCACGGATGTGTGATGTCAATAAAATGAAGTCGTATAATTCGAATAATCATGCCAATTTATGCATCAGCTCAGAATCAGTTGGCTTGCTGTCACGTCGCCAAAAATTAACTTTGTCTGACGCCTCAGTAGAGGCGCTCAATTTTCAGAAAAAGCAAACGACTGACGCTTAGCTATAAATATTTATCCACTGGAATAATTGTACATGAAGTGTGGAGAGTAAAAAGAAGAATTTTGAAGAATTCTTATGACAGTTATTTAGTTTAAAACGTTTTTTTATATGATTTCGTTATGTATTTTTGTGGTTGTTGTTATCCAGAGTGATGAACATTTTTAAAGCATATAAAAACATTCAGTTAGCCATACGTGATACACGCTTAGGCGATCATGTCTTTTCGGGACATGACTAGGCTGAAGATTTTCCCGTTGTAGGTTGGCATTTCTTTCTACGGTAGAACGGTTGCCAATCCAGGTTTTAGAAACCAATCTGTCTTGCTATTTACTCCATAGATGGAGGGGGAAGCGTGATTAATAATTTTCTCATGGGTATCTGTGCGTAAGTGAATGCAACGAATTCGATTGGAATTCTCATTAGAGCCGATATCCGCCATGCACACGTTAGCAGAGTAGGGAAGGAAAATGAACATAGATTATGCTGGGGTAAGGGTAGCTTTTTTTCCCAGCACCTCAAGAAGTTACAGAACCACAATATTAACCTAAGATCTCTAAATCAGTCAATTAAGTGCCATACGTGATACACGCTTGGGTGATCATGTCTCGAAAGAGACATGAGTGACTGGGCAGAAGATTATCCCTCAAAAGATTATCCCATTGCTTTCTGCGGTAGATGGTTGCCGACCAAGGCTATAGAACCCAATCTGTCCTGCTATTTAACCCATAACTGGAAGTAAGAGACGGATTAATACCTTTCCCAATGGTATTTGCGCGTAAGTGAATACAATGGATTCAACTGGAATTAGAACTCGGCTCCCCGGTTTCTCGTTCCGAGCCGATATCCACTGTACCACAACGCACATCCTAAGGTCTCTAAATAACGTTCTTAAATCCCGTCGTTGTATGGATGACATGCATGGCACCCGCTTCGTTCATAAGTATTTTAACTGTCAATATAAAATCTCTTTCCAAGATCAATAGTTAAAAATAACGTTGAGGCTGTGAATCGTGCGGGTCTTGGTGAAGATCATCCTTCATCTTCTATGTGCCTTGTTCTTTCAAAACGTAGGCGATCATGGCCTTCCACGACCCCCTATCCCTGGTGGCTCTTAGTACGTTTTAACATCTCGCAACCCCCGTTCTGTCATCCACGTGCTCAGGCCCTTCAGATATGTTATCCGCTGATTTCATCTATCTCTTTTTCCCTCTATATAATCAGGTTCTCCAAGGTCTCTGTTGTGGGATTTCCCCTATTTCTATGATAATGGACACGACGTATACATATATTCCTGCAATAGAGGAAATCGGAGAGAACCGGGACTGATCCTTAAGTTAACGAGAGATACCGAAGTTATACAGAGAATACGCGTCAGTTTGACTTAGTAGCTCTGAACTGTACTCAGCAAGAATAGTATTACACTGACATACTAATTCCAGCACGGCTTCACTTCAAAGACCTGTATATATATATATATATATATATATATATATATATATATATATATTTCTTACTAATCGTATTCCTGGATTACTAACCTGCGTTCAAGATTGTATATTTACGTTCAATATAACCTATTTTTCTATCTCAAATATTTGTTTTGTTGTTTATTATATTTGTGTGGTTCCTCATCCGGATCCACAACACTCTCCTTCCTCAATGCATTTCCCAGGAACTTCATTTCAAAAATTATCCTTCTTTAAACATTTTGTACATGCGCTACAGAATTACAAACAAATAACTGTACCAAATAACAGAAGCCATACCACCACAATAGCAGCAGAAACTAAAATGAATATCACTGGTAACTATAAGAGAAAATAATGATATAATCAAGTTGTTGTCATTACGCAATACTTTAAACAGATGGCTGGGAAGGAACACCTCTTTAATACTGGCAATAGCGGTAACAGCCACTGAACTTGAGAAATTTATTTTCCTGATAAAATACGGCTAAATCTACAGTTAGGGAGGATGGGTCACTGTGAGTGAAGGAGTTAGTGACTTAGTGAGTGAGTGAGTTTTATTTAACAAATTATCAACCTCTTTAGGCTGTTTAATGCCATAACGGTGGGGATTTAAGTATTTTTTATAATATTTGGTTTTAGTGAGAAGGTTGACTTAGTTATATTTTGATGAAAAAGTTCTTTTTTATCTTTTTTATCAGGGAAAACTGAAGATATCTTTTAGTTTTGTATCCAAGAATGTATTGCTGGTAATATTTTTTCCTTCAAAAAATTTATATTTTTTCTATAAAAGTCTATTTTTATACTATCATAGTGTTTTAACCCCAGTTTGGGGCTTAACTATTTACCCATAGCTGGGACCCTAGCATGTGCTATCACTCCAGGTCAGGGTGGACCTGGGAACAACAGCAATTAAGAGGTGCTTTCATTCTCCTCATAACCTCTCAATCAGAGGCATTGCTGCTGGATGCAGTTTGCCGTCATACACAGTACCTTGAGTCACTGGTGAGGAAGTTTTTCTCGTCTGAATCCATCTTACATATCTTCTTCTTCTATGTGCCCTATCCCTTCATCACGTAGGCGATCATGGCTTTCCACGTTTCCCTATCCCTGGTGGCTCTGAGCACGCCTTCTCCTGTTACACCATGCAATACTCGTTCCGTCATCCACCTGATTAGGTCCTTCAAATATGTTATCCGTTGCTTTCCTCTGTCTCTTTTTCCATCAGTCTGGCCTGTTAGTATCAGATTCTTCAAGACCTCCTTTCTCATTTCATGTCCCAGGAACTTCATCTGTCTCTTCCTGATGCTCAGTATTAATTTTCTTTTCGTTTCCATCATTTCCAAGACCTTATCATTGCTCACATGTTCGATCCATGATATTCGCAGCGTCCTTCTGTAGAACTACCTTTCAGTTGCTTCAAGTCTTTCCTTCACCTTTGATGGTATTGTCCAACATTCACTGCCATATTGAAGGACGGACAGCACGTAGCAATCCAGTACTCTCTTCCTAGTTTCTAGCGAAATCAACCATCCGCCCGTGCATCAAATACTGTTGTCAGATCTAATCGGGCGCCCCTGCTATTCATCTCAAAGTTCTCGACAAAATTCAAAGGAGAATCTGAAAGGTAATCGATTCCAACCTGGCAGCGACGTTCCAGTCACTTTCTCATTGACGGGGTGTGGCTTTACTCTCTCTCTACAAATATTTTCACGGCTTCTGCTCCGACAAGCTTAGTTCCCTGGTGATCCCTCTACATGAATTTACTTGGGCCCCTAGACTGGTAACAAGGTCTCACCCTTTTACTGTCAAAAAGTTATATCTAACCGCTTCTTCTATCATAAGAGTTTCTTTTCTCGCAGTTCCCGTTTGTGGAAATCCTTTCTTGGCACATGATATCCTGATGGCTATAATCTGAAAAGATTTAAATGCAATGTCAATCGCCATCTTTTATCTTCTTCCATCATTTCTTACCCTTTCCTCGACACCCTCTGAATCTTCTTCCTCTGATAATTCATGGAAGCATATTAAATACAATCAAACTGATGACTTTAGACATGCAAGTGGATTCTTGAAGTGTCGCATATCTAAACCTATTTATGAATGGAACTTTGTCTCTGTGTGTGTGTATGTGTGTGCGTGTCTCTGTGTCCGTTACCTATAGACTCCGAAACGGCTGAACCGATTTTCTTGAAACGTTACTCAGTTGTGCTATAAGCATCTGCGAGCGTTCTTAGCTAGGTTTTGTGTCGAGGTACCACCGATAAATATCGAAAATCGATAATCGAAAAAATCGGGTTATAGAAGGAGTGGTCCGATTTTAATCAAATTTAATACACTCATAGACAAAGACATAAGAAACGATATTCAGAAGTTTCAAGGTTTGCAGTTTTTACAATAGTGCAGAAAATCGATAATATATATATATATATATCTATAAGGCAAGATGTTTGTGTGTGTATGCTGTTTATCTGCCTGTATTTTTTTCAGCCCTTTTATTTTAGTTTTTACTTCGGATTTGGCTGTAAATAGGTATAATTAAAGTTCTTAGCCATGATACCATTTACCCAGAGGACTTATTTAGCCTTCAAAATTCAGTTTACGACGAAAAAAACTTAATTGATATCGATACCAGGAAATCAAAATTTGACTTACATCCATTCATTTTTCTTTGTTTACGGTTTCGCTTTAACTGGAAACAACTATTGCATTTTAGTCTTTCGTGCCAACGTCCAAAAAGTCTGAGCTCCAGGACCATGGATTTGTTTTAAAGCTTTCATTACACCCGAGCAACGTCGGGCTTT
Organism: Ascarosepion bandense; assembly: GCA_037127315.1. Classification (NCBI taxonomy): domain Eukaryota; kingdom Metazoa; phylum Mollusca; class Cephalopoda; order Sepiida; family Sepiidae; genus Ascarosepion; species Ascarosepion bandense. The sequence goes on along the minus strand of JBBBDQ010000293.1, from coordinate 13,404,200 downwards.
ATTGCTAGTAATCAATATATATAACATTGTCTAAGGCAACAAATGATGACGTCATATTGTATAGTACGTTGTAAGTCAATAAAGACAATAAAATCGGGGTGAAATAATGAGATATGAAGTTTGTTTTTATTCCTCAGATGGAGTATTATAACTATTTACAATAGTTACAGCTATTTATTGTAAAGTATTACTCTCACGTGTACTCCCTTCATGCTAGTATCCTCATCCTTCTCTTAACTATTCTATATTGACATAAACTTTCGCTACTCCTCTTATGTAGCCCCATCCCCGCGCACCAGTGCTTTCCTTGAGCTGACACGATTAAAAATATAATAATTCTAAGAGAATGATTTTATAAATTTCAACCGACAACAGTATTGTCTGCTTGATGAATGAATACTGAATCTTTCCTTATAGGGAAACGGCTGATATTACTATTACCATTTGCTGTATCAGCGTGTTTCTCTTTCATCTAAGCTTTTTTAGTCCATTAGTGACTGTTTTTTTATGTCAGTTCTTCATCACGGCAGTGAATGCTAGACAATATCATCAAAAATGAGGACAAAACTTGAAGCAGTGGAAATGTGGTTCTACAGAAGGATGCTGCGGATATCATGGACTGAGCATGCAAGCAACGATGAGGTGTTGGAAAGAATGGCAACTAAAAAGAAATCAATACTGAGCATCAGGAAGAGAAAACTGAAGTTCCTGGGACATGCAATAAGGAAGAAGAGCTTAGAGAACCTGATACTGACAGGCTAGATAGAATGAAAAAGAAACAGAGGAAGGCAGCGGATAACATATTTGAAGGTACTGATCAGGTGGATGACTGAACGAGTGTTGCGAGGTGTAACAGGAGCAAACATACTAAGAGCCACAAGTGATAGGGAGACGTGGAGAACCATGATCGCCTACGTCCTGAAGGGACAGGGCAGATAGAAGAAGAATAACTAAAAAAAGAGAGACAGAGGAAAGCAGAGGATAACATATTTAAAGATCCTGAGCAGGTGGATGACAGAACGGGGGTTGAGAGACGTTACAGGAGAAAGCGTGCTAAGAGCCACCAGGGATAGGGAGACGTGGAAGGCCATGATCGCCTACGTCCTGAAGAGACAAGGTACATAAAAGAAGATCTAAGCAGAAATTTTCTTGCTCACCAATTGCAGGTTGTTTAAAAAAGAAGCGTATCTTTATTTTAACAGAAAAGTCAGTCAGTCAGTTCAGTGCCATAGGTTATACACGCTTAGGCTATCATGTCGCGAAAGAGATATGACTGACTGGGCAGAAGATTATCCCTCAGTAAGTTGGCATTGCTTTCTGCGGTAGACAGACAAGGTAGGAAGCAAAATATTCAGTCAGTCAGTTAAGTGCCATAGGTTATACACGCTTTGGGTTATCATCTCTCGAAAGAAACATGACTGACTGGACAGAAGATTATCCCGAAGTAAGTTGGCATTGCTTTCTGCGGTAGACTGGTTGCCAGCCAAGGTTAGAGAACCCAATCCGTCTTATTATTTAACCTATAAATGGAGGGAAAAGATGGATTAATACCTTCCCCTAGGTTATTTCTGCGTAAGTGAATGCGAGGAATTCAACTGGAATTTGAACTCGGCTCCCCAATTAGTCGTTTCGAGTTACACTACAAAGCGATTATAGACAATGAAGTACCTTCTCCGAACTTGTGAAATATAAAGTAATGTGTACGAATGTTTGATCAAAAAAAAAAAAAAAAAGAAGAAGTAATTTGTCATAATTTGTAATAAAAACAAGTAATTTTCCCAATCTATCAGTGCATAATCTGAAGATGCCTTTCTTGGCAAACAATTGAAATGTTACGAAAGAAACAACTCTATCTAGATTAAAATAAACAAATTAAATTTGACGCGGTATGTATTACTATTTTTGGGTATGGGTTTTTATTTTCCCCGCTGTAGAATTTGTTTATATCAAATTGACCATTTTGTCTGCTTGGCTAAAAATAAGAGTTCATTTAATTACAATACTGAGATTTTATAATAACAATTTTCAAGTATTCTTTTAAAATCAAATTAGAAAAAAAAACTGAAGACGAAACACGTCAATTGATCATTTATAAACAATAATGAGGGGTTTAAAAATTTGTTATTCCTTTTTTTATATGTAATGTTAAAATATCTCGTACAAAAAGTAGGGTTTTATTTGTTAGAACTACACAGGTTGGTTTCCACGAAAATATCCACTCGTATATGATTTTTAAACACGTTATGATTTGAAGTGGAAAACAAACTTTTCATTCTATTATCCACTGATAGATTTGAACAAAAATGTTTTTATCACAAATTCAGAAAAATTAAATGTTTTTTATCAAACATTCGAACACATTGCTTCATTTTTCACAAGTTCGGACAGAACAATTTATTGTTTTAATCACACATTCGGACAAATTATTATTCACACATTATGAAAAAGTAGTTAATCGCACTTTATCCCAAATTCGGAGAAAATAATTTATGTTTTTATGTCAAATTCTCACAAATTACTTTATCACACGTTCAGACAAGTTAATTTATGTTTTTATCATAACTTCGGGTACATTGTTTAAACACACATTTGGACAAATTATTTTCTTGCTTTTATCCCAAATTTGAACAAATTATTTAATAAAACTGGATTTTTTTAAAAAAAATACTGACAAAGTATTTAGTTGTCGTTTTATTAAAGTTTTAGACAAATTAATTATTTTGTAATATGTTCGGACAAATTGCATAATTGTTTTTTATCACAATTTTGGACAAATTTCTTATTTTTCTCTCAAGCACAGATAAATTACGTAATTATATATATCACAAATTCGGACAGATTTTTTCAAAATTGATAAATTATGTAATTGTTCTATCACCAGTTTAGACACATTTAAATTCTTTTGACTTTGATTCGGCCAAATTACATAATTGTTTCATCACAAGTTTAAACAAATTTATTATTTTTATCACGAATTCAGACAGATTATGATATTACTTGTATTAAGAATTCGAACAAATTGTTTTTTCACAAATTCTAACAAATTTTACAATTGTTTGTATTTCAAATTTGGACAAATTACAGTATTGTTTGTACTACGATTCGCTCAAATTGGCTTGATCACAAATTCAGGCGAAGTACTTAATTATTTTTATCACAAATTCGGATAAATTTGTTGTTTTAGTAAAAATTTCGACGACTTTATTGATTTTATTACAAATTATATTCTTGTTCTCATCGCAACATTTCTCATGCTGTATCTTTTGTTTTTTTTTTCATGTCGCTGCTATATTGGGTAACCATCTACGAATATCGAATATAACCATTTATTAAAGGCCAGTAATTATGTGATTTTCTTTTCTATATCGGCCATGTCCCAGATTATTTCTTCCAAAATGTCGTCAGGGTTTTCATCAACGAAGCATTAATATTTGATATGGATGCATTCTTTTATTGGTGAATACTAAACTGTGTCACGAATATTGCTGCAGAAAAGGATCTGGTGCTTTTGCAAAATGTATAGAGTTTCTTGACAAAATTCAAAAACGAATCATAGCTCAGTCAGTCAGTTAAGTGCCATACGTGATACACACTTGGGCAATAGTGTCTCAAAAGAGACATTACTGACTGGGCAGAAGATTTTGCCGCAGTAAGTTGCCAATATATTCTGCAGTAGACTGGTTGTCAACCAAGGCTACTGAACTCAATCTGTTCTGGTATTTAACCAATTGCTGGAAAGAAGAGACGGATTAAAACCTTCCCAAGTGAACACAGCGAATTCAACTGGAATTCGAACTCGGATCTCAAATTTTTCGTTCTGACACGATATCCAATAGACCACAACGCACATCTTTATCGTTATCAACGGTTATCAGTCCTAAATTGGCATCGAGGTTTCAGTCATTTTCCTACGGTCGTAGCATAACTTTCCTTTACCTCTTTTATAAATAATTTCGAGGTAATTGTTCTGATGGGCTTTTGTTGTTGGAACCTCTACTTCACGAGTCTAAGCGAAGTACTAATTTGTCAGCAAGGTCTTATAATTTCACTACTGAAATTGCTAGTTGTAATCAGTTCTATTCTAATTGTTTCTCCTCTCGCATGCGGAACTCTCGTCAGGATCCCTGCCTTCCGCTTCCCTGTCAAAGTGTGGTCTTTAAAAAGTTAATGTCATTCGGTATCTTCTCACTCTTTGAATTCTGTTCTTCTCTGTTTCTTTCACTCTCGATAACCCCCTTGCATCATGGGCTTAATTAACTTGCTTGGGGTGTAATTATTAAAAACAAATGTTGGCCGTTTCACTTCGCTCTTTTCACAAAGGCATAAGTTCGAACAGAGATGAGATAAATATAAATAGATACAATTTTCATTTAATATATAGCACTATATTTTTCAATGAATATATAGCACTATTATTTTCATCTCTTAATATGTACTTATCTATCTATCTATCTATCTATCTATCTATCTATCTATCTATCCCTTGACTGACTATCTATCTATCTATCTATCTATCTATATATATATATATATATATATATATATATATATATCTGTACATCTGTGCTACTCTATATATATCACTATACGCGTATCTATCAAACACACATATATGTGTAGATAGATAGATAGATAGATAGATAGATAGATAGATAGATAGATAGATAGATGAACAGAGTAGGATAGATAGATAGATAGATAGATAGATAGATAGATAGATAGATAGATAGATAGATAGATTCAAGAAAGTATTAGCATTTTTCTATGGGTATTTTTTTCTTTTTACATCGATATTCGTCTTCAAAATTATATAAAAATAAAGACACTATCTATTTGTCTATTCTGCTCATATCTATCTATATTATTCAATCACTTCACATCTATCTATCTTGATATATTGAAACATTTTGTGACATATATATATATATATATATATATATATATGTATGTATGTATGTATGTATATATATTATAATTTAGTTTTTGGTGATATTTAAATTAAACCAGTACACAGCTATATTAAAAATGTTCAATACAGTTATGAATATTTTTCATTTACTCGTTTAGAAACATCTTACAATTATTGTTTACAAATGTTAGCATATATATATATTCATTTACTTGTTTACAAATATTTTTCATTTACTCGATTACAAATGCAATATATATATATATATATATATATATATATATATATGGAGACGGAAAAGATTAGTCAACTTAGGGTAATGGTTCTTTAGATTCCTTCAGGGTATCCTGTCAGACATAACAGAATTCTCAGTACCCTTTCCATTTTTCAAAGTAATCTACAATGTCTTCTGTAGGAATTGCACTCAGCTTTCCCTCACAGTTCTTCTTTTATCTCATCTCATTCACGGACCGAAATCTGCATAATTCTAGCGCAAATGTTAACCTTGGAAAATAACATGACTCAGGGATCATAATTTAGAATTCAGGGTGATGCGGCCAGATCCGGGTGGAGGCGAAGTGGATGACAAAATCACACACATATAACAAAGTTAGAGATATTCAAAATGCCTGGATGCTTTCCAAATATTCGCAAAATGACCAGCATTTCGACAAATTCTCTCATGGTTAATTGATTTCTTTTGATTATAGCTTACTTGCCTCTATCTTTTGCCGAAGATTGTTTATATATATATATATATATATATATATATATATATATATATATATATTGTGCACTCATTATGATTGAACTCTCTAGAGAAGAAAATTTTAAAAACTGTTTCCACTTCTGCAATATAGACGTTACTCCTCAGAAATGAATGGAGTTTTTTCGGTGACTGGCATGTGTAGATAGATAGATAGATAGATAGATAGATAGATAGATAGATAGATAGATAGATAGATAGATAAAGGAAATATTAATTGGAGTATATTATGGAGGTGCTAAGACCTATACAATTGACGCTGCTCATATGCAATACGTTAAAATTTCTCTTCGCTGACTCCATGCGCCTATGGCTTGGGGAGTTGCGACTCCGACTGACACCGAATCGCTCGAGTTTCGATCCCGGCCAGAAGCAAGTGGATGTGTCTAGCCACTCTGATGTGCTGTGATACAGCGAAACAGGCTTGTATGTGGTTGACTAATATACATATACATATACATATATTTATATAGACAGAGAAAGATACATAAACAAATTAATATACATGATCCTTATGAAAGAGACAGACAAATATAGCCCATGAGATAGATAAACCCAATGAGATTTTTTAAAAATAATACCACTCTAAGCAAGACGATAATATCCACTAGTGCACAGGAAGTGAAAGATAGAATATGCCGATTAACGTTGCATTTAATCTTTGTAAGTTTTTAGTTATCAGGAAGCAAATAAATTAAAGGGGGTTAAATAGGTGCGAAGTGCGAGTAAAGAAACATTTGGAGTAAAAGTAGCGGTGGCATTTAGTTATTTCAACAGTAAACGTGTGGAACGTAGATGTCAATCAAGTAGCACGTTTAAAGTCATGTATTCGGGCAGCAGGGAATAAAGATGGTCAGAGTAGTTGCGATGAAAATATATCTGAAAAGACAGAGGGAAGTCAAATCTTGTTGGTGAGAAAGACGAGAAATCTGGTAAGAACCGAATTCATTATAGATCATTCTTTGGATTTAGTTAAGAATCTCTGGAGATAGATAGATAGATAGATAGATAGATAGATAGATAGATAGATAGATAGATAGATCTCCAGGAGTTTAAATGTAAGGTCAATAGACACCTCCTAACACATTAACTTGCATCTATTCTCTCAGATACTCTCACCATCTAACCAACCCTCATTCTCGGTATCCTTACCCATTTATCACCCTCCTTCTGACATTTCCTATATCTAACCATCCTTTCTCATCACTTCCCCGACCCTATGTAACCCCCTGCGCAATAGTGGCAGTGGAATGCATTGCTCGGGCTGAAACGATTAAAAAATAAAGATAGATAGAACAAAATGAGATAATGAGATAGAGATAGATAGATAGATAATTACAGTAAAATAATGAGATAGATAGATAGATAGATAGATAGATAGATAGATAGATAGATAACCACAATGTGATAATGAGATGGAAATAGATAGATAGATAGATAGATAGATAGATAGATAGATACATACATACATACATACATACATACATACCTAAACTGAGATGATCACAATGAGATAATCAGACGGAAATAGATAGATAGATAGATAGATAGATAGATAGATAGATAGATAGATAGATAGATAGATACATTAATTGGAGTATATTATGGAGATGCTCAGACTCATACAATTAAACAAATATTTCACCTTATAAAAGCTGATACTGTTAGACCTAATGAGTGACTAGAATTGCTTTCCTATTTGACTTAATGACAGTTAGGTCTTGTCAAATCGGAAAGAAAATTTCAATTGCTAATGATGAACGTAACAATATTTTCTGGTCAACCCATTTGAATTGAAAACAGGTTTCAGACAAAAGAGAGTGAAAACAAACAGAGTCAAAATTCAGATGGAAACTACGCTCTCATCTAATGCAACGGATCTCATTAATACGGAGACAAGTTGATGTGATAAAGGTGGCACTAACTAATTTGGTACATTTTTCAATCAGTTGATTATAATCATTTTTGTACTGCTAATGCACTTTGTTGGAAAAGACAAGCCGCTCGCTAACGACTTTTCAAAAACCCGAGAGTGGAATTGGCACATTAATTCAAAATTACAAAGTTATCGAACAAGAAAGACAAAAGACAAAAAAAGAGAAAGAGAGGGAGAGAGAAAGCAGGGGGAATGATAGAGATAGAGAGAGACTATTAGTGCGTTTGCTGCTTTTGGAGAGGTTCATCACCGACAACAATTGATTGTAACATGGGCCACAGTTAACGCGTGACTTAATTGGGCGTGCTTTTGATCGCCTTTCGCTGCAAGACAAAGTTCAGCTAATTTTTACACCAGGCTCCTTTTGATCCAGTCTTTAAAAATAATAAAAAGCGAATAGTAAAATTTAACCCTCAATTATATGTTTCTGGCAAGGTGATTTGGCGATGCCCCAGACAAAATAGACCTTATGATCATTAGCGCGATATGATGTTTGAAATTGATATTTGTATTAATCTATGTATACTTTCTCAATTCATTAGTCGTTAATTCAGGTTCTCTCTTTAAATAAATAAATATGTATATATATGCGTCTGTGTGTGTGTGCGTGATGTGTGTTGTGTCTTTACATATATATATATTTTTATATATATGTATATATATATATATATATACATGTGTGTGTGTGTGTGTATATATATATATTGTGTAATTAGGCAGCAATTACGAGTTTAGTAACTTTTTGAAATACCTTGATTTCCGTGTGGGACATGTAGCAGTAGGTAAAATATTTAGGTTAATATGGTATTGTGCTTCACAATAATTTTAAGAAATTCAGTTCAGTTAAGTGCCATACGTGATAGACGCTTGGGCGACCATGTTTCGAAAGTGATATTACTGACTAGGCAGAAGATTATCCCGCAGTGGGTTGACATTGCTTTCTGCGGTAGACTGGTTGCCGACCAAAGTTATAGAACCCAATCTGTCCTGTTATTTAACCCATAACTGGAAGAAATACACGGATTAATACCTTTCCCAAGGGTATTTGTGCGTAAGTGAAGGCAATGAATTCAGCTGATATTCGAACTCGGCTCCCCGATCTCTCGTTCCGAGCCGATATCCAATACACCACAACGCACATCCGAAATTAAGAAATTACTATTACCAAAATACATATTTAAAGTACCGCCTCATCATTTTAATGAAATTTGTATATATATATATATATATATATATATATATATATATATATATATATATATATATATATATATATATTGACAGTTTAATTACTTATTTTTTGATCATAATAAAATTAGACCAGTGCACATTCGTATTAAAAAATGTTAAATACAATTATATTGCAAAACTTTTGAATATTTGCCATTTGTAAACGAGTTATTACGCGTAATAACTCGTTTACAAATGGAATATATATATATATATATATATATATATATATATATATATATTCTTCTTCTTCTTCTTCTTCTTCTTCCATTCTATGTACCTTGTCCCTTCATGACGTAGGCGATCATGGCCTTCCACATCTCCCTATCCCCGGTGGCTCTTAGTACGCTTTCTTCTGTAACGTCTCGCATCCCCAGTTCTGTCATCCACCTGCTCAGGCCTGTTAAATATGTTATCCGCTGCTTTACTCTGTCTTTTCTCCTCTATCTGTCCTGTTAGTATCAGGTTCTCAAAGCCCTCCTTCCTCACTGCATGTCCCGGAAAATCCGGTTTTGTCTCTTCCTGATGCTCAATATTAATTTTTATTTTCGTTTTCATTCTTTTTAACATCTCGTCATTGCTCACATGCTCGGTCCACGATATCCGCAGCAACCTTCTGTAGAACCACATCCCAGTTGTTTCAAGTTTTCCCTTCTTCTTAGTTGATATTGTCCAACATTCACTGCCATATTAAAGAACTGACATCACATAGCAATCCATTACACTCTTCTTTGTTTCTAGTGAAAGTTTTCTGTGTCTTAATACTTTACTCAGCTTCTGGGACGCGTCCTTCGCCATGCCAATTCTCCTTCGGATCACACTTTCTATCTTCAGTTAGAACACTTTCTAGATTTCTAAATTTTCGTACATGCTTGATTTTAACATCCCTCATCTGTATTTGGCACTTCAGGCTGCTTTTTTTGCTGATATATATATATATATATATATATATATATATATATATATATATAAATGAATCTGCGTATGAGTCGGCTAGGGATGTAAAAATTTACATTATCAAATATTTATTTTTCCATGCAGTTATATTATTTGGCTATCAACTGAAACACATAACTTCTCCACAGATCACATGGAATATTTTATATTGAAACTTTTAGATCAACTTTCAAATAATTGGCTCAAGTTTGGAGAGGATATATATATATATATATATATATATATATATATATAGAGAGAGAGAGAGAGAGAGAGAGAGAGAGATTTTACAAATAAGGTTTTAAAGTATAATATACTTATGCATAATCATAGACTTAGCACATAGAAAATAGCGAGGTAAACACTATACGAGACATGGTTCAGACAGTCGTTATTTGGTGCTGAGAGCTGCGTCCCCCCCCACATATATATATATATATATATGTGTGTGTGTGTGTGTGTGTGTGTGTGTGTGTGTGTGTGTGTGTGTGTGTGTGTGTGAGTTGCCAGCCAGGAGATATGACTTAACATTCTGTGAAATTGTTCTTTGGCGTTTGTCAATGAAGTATGTCTACTATACCAAATAAAGGCTTAAGAGAGACTTGAAAGGCGAATACAAGAAGTAAAGAAGTGAAAAATTCTGATTCCATCGGACAAGTTTTCCTTGTAAAATTATTTTACGCGATTCCTGGGCGGTACAAGAAGCAGGTATGAAAATCTCGTGCCCATATTGAATTTTAAATAAAACCTCATGTTAAATGTTTTCCTTTCACACACACACACACACACACAGACACACACACACACCACACACACACACATACACACACAGAGGCATATATACATATAATTATATATGAAAGCATTTGAATGATGATTAAGGCTGATTAAAGCTGATGATTTTAATCAGCAGTTTACCCATGCATATATATATATATATATATATATATATATATATATATATGTAGTGTGTGTGTGTGTTGGTTTCGATCCCGACTGAAAGCAAGTGGATATTTAGCCACATGTTTAAGTTGTGATTCAGCTTGTATGTGGATGACTAATAAATTATGCACTCATTGAGATTGAGCTCTACAGAAAAGAAAATTTGAAAAACAGTTACTGCTTTTGCGATTTATGAATTACTCTACAGTAATGAAATGAGTTCTCCCGGTGGCTAGCGTGTCTATACACCGCATATATATAACACGCTAAAATTTCATCTTTTCTCTATCTCTGACGCCGATAGCTTAGGGAGTAGTCACTCCGACTAACACCAAAGTGGTCGAGTTTTGATCCCAGCTGGAAAAATGTATTTGTCTAGCGCCACTGATGAGCTGTGATACAGCGAAACAGACTTGTACGGGGATGACTAAGATAATATATATATATATATATATATATATATATATATATATATATATATATAAACTGATAGTGGTACCAACGGATAAATTGCCCAAAAATTAAAATCTTATCCCCATTCATTCTGGAATAAAAACGACAATACTGAAAAAAAAAGTGAGAAAAAATTTAAAATACATACTCATTAAAGTAAAGTGCCAGTAGCCTAGATTGTCTAGACTGAAAATGTACTTTTAATTCATAATTATCTATCTATCTATCTATCTATCTATCTATCTATCTATCTATCTACATTTATATATATATATATGTGTGTGTGTGTGTGTGTGTGTGTGTGTGTGTGTGTGTGTGTGTGTTATGATTGATTGTTTAATGCTTGTTTTTGGTATTAATAGGGCTAGACTAGTACACATTTGTCTTTAAAAGTGTTCTATACAATTATATTTTAGAACTTTTGAATATTTTACATTTTAAACGAGCTTTTTTTTGCTGCCCAGGTTTCTACCATAAGTGGTGGTGTTCAGGCGATTTTTAATAACTGATAATAAAAACACATTTAATAACTGGCCATAAAAACATTTTACAATATAATTCTCAACCAAACAGACAAATCAAAAACAACAATAGAAAAGGAAACATTATCGGGTTCATCCCACAATTTAGTTTAGAAGTAAAGACCAAAATAGGACAAATATTTTTTAAACTAACAGATAAGCAATTTCCAAAAGAATCAGAATTAAACAAAATTTTTAACAGCAACATAATCAAACTAAGTTATAGTTGCACTAATAATTTAGATAGTCTCATAAAAAACGCCAGAAATTTAAATAGCATCATACAAAACAAAACCACCAACAATGCAACTGCAGTGACAAAAATAAATGTCCACTACAAGGTCTCTTCAACACAAAAGAAATAATTTATAAGGCAGAGGTACATGACCCAGATGGCCAAAACAAAGTATATTTGAGCTCAACCAAAGGCACCTTTAAGAACAGGTAGTTCAACCACAGATCTACATTTAAAACAGAAAAATTAAAAAACAATACAAAATTGGCTAACCACGTCTGGAAATTGAAATCAAAATATGAAAAAGATCCAGACATAACGTGGATCATTGTAAAAATAGCCAAGCCTTACAACGGTGTACAAATATGTAAAAGAAAAATTAGAGATATTAGAGATACCCAAATAAAGCCGAACTGTTAAATGAAAGAACAGAAATTATGACTAAATGCATCCACACTAAGCAATACCTCTTAGGTTCATACAACCATGGATGAAAATGCTATAATTCGTTTAAATTGAAACAATGCGCGTTCATAAATTTTCTGCCACGTGAACGTTCAAATAAAACACCGTTACAAGAGCGTTCTTAAAAGGAAAAACGGTAAAAGGTAAAATCAGTAATTAAAAATCGCCTGAACACACCGGTCATAGTAGAAACCTGGGTAGCGAAATAACTCGTTTAAAACGGAATATATATATATAACGGAAATTAACGAAACTTGGTTATAAGCAACCGACAATTTGTAATGAATTATTTTGAACATTATTTTTACCGATACTCGTATTTAAGTAGATATTCTGTTTTTTAATTAAACAGTATTTTATATTTATATCTACCGGTCTGATTATTTCACGATAAATTTTTATGACGAAAATGTGTGTTACCCCGCAGGATTCGAACCAGATCAAATGGTATGCTTCCCCTATGTAATAGGGGTCGCAGGTTCGAATCCTGCTGGGTAGCACACATTTTCGTCATAAAAAATTATCGTGACTGTTTAATTAAAAAACAGAATATTTACTTAAATACGAGTATCGGTAAAAATAATGTTCAAAATAATTAATTATATATATATATATTATGGAAATTAACGAAGATTAAAGAAATGGTCTTTAAACAACCGATGATTTGTTTGAACATTATTTTTGATCAAAAATTGTTACGAAAATGTGTAATGCCACTGACATGCCGATTAATACATATTTTCGTAAAAAAAATTTATCGTAAATAATCAGGCCGGTAGAAACAAATATATAATATTGTTTGATTATAAACAGAATATTTACTTAAACCCGAGTATCGATCAAAAATAATGTTCAAACAAATTATTTCAAGATATATATATATATATATATATATATATATATATATATATTATAATTTAGTTTTTGGTCATAAGTAAAAACTAACGTTAAACCCTAACTTTTTGGCATTAAATAACACACAGAGGTTGATTTTGACGATGGGAAAGTGGCAGCAGTCGAGTCGCCAGATCAGTACCTATCACATTACAGACTCTCCTTTGGAGCTTGTCAAGAACACTGAGGAGAACGGCAGGGGCACCTGACCATAAATGGCAGCAGTACTCCATGCACGGACGGATGGTTGACTTGTATATATGCAGGATGGATTCAGGTGGAAAAAACATCCTGGATCGACATAGTGACCCAATCCTCTTAGCAGTAGATTTTGCTATGGATTCAATACAGTGGTTCCATTTGAGATCTGAGGACAGGGTAAGTCCGAGGAGGCGTAGTGTATTACTCTCCGGGAGAATCATCTGGTCCATGCTTATGGGAGGCAGAAGAGGTTGCCTGTAATGGTTGACAGACAACAGCTTGGTCTTAGAGGAATTGAAGTTGACAAGCCACTTCTTGCCCCAGTTCACCACAGAGTGTAGATCCCGCTCAAGGTCAGCAGCGAGATTATGTCTGTCCGTCACGACAGGTTTCTTACTGGAGCGGGAGTATATTGTAGTGTCATCTGCGTAGATGCCTACTTGGGACTTGATCTCATCTGGGAGGTCCTTGATGAAAATAAGGAAGAGCGTCGGGCCCAGGATAGAGCCTTGTGGGACACCAGCATTCGTGCTGTAGGACGAAGAGGCACGCCCATTCAGAACGACCTTCATTTTGCGGTTATTTAAGAAGGATTGGATTAGGTCAAGCAGGCGACCGGTAATACCATAACCGCGTAGTTTGCTTAGGAGGCCAGGGTGTCAAACCCTGTCGAAAGCCTTGGAGATGTCCAGAGCAACCGCGCGAGCCTCGTCAGACTCATCAAGGGCCTGTAGCATGTACTCCGTTACAGTTGTTAGCAGGTCGGCTGTGGACCTGTCAAATCAGAATCCATATTGCCTGTCGGAGAACAGTTTGTGGGCGGTGAGATGATGAACTATTTCAGCATTGATTATAGCCTCGAATACTTTCCCGAATATCGGTAGAAGACTGATAGGGCGATAGTTGGATGGGTCCGAGGGTTCACCACAGTTCTTAAAGACAGGAACGACTGAGGAGAATTTCCAGCATGCAGGAAAGCAGGAAGCAGAAAGGCAGTAGTTAAACAGTTTAGACAGGACAGGGGAAAGTTCAGGGGCACACCTCTTAAGGACTATCACCGGGATTCCATCGTCTCCACACGCCTTATGGGGGTCGAGTTTTGAAATTACTCTGGATACTACTGTCGGGGTAATATATACGTCGTAAAGTTTGGCCTCAGTTCTAATAGGGAAGTCGGGTGGGTACACTCCGGACGAGTCGAATGTGGAGTTGGATGAGAATCTGCGGGCAAAGCACTCAGTTTTGTCCGCAGATGACGTGAGAACATCAAATCCATGGATTAAAGGAGGTATTGAGGATTTCCTATTGTTGAGCACTCGTTTACAAATCCTCCAATAGTCCTTGGAGCCGAACTTGCGGTCAGCTATGTGCTGTCGCATTCTCTCAGCAAACAACTGTTTGGCGTCATTTAGGGTTCTCTCGCACTCACTGCGAGCAAATGTGAACAGGCGCCTATTGTGATCAGTTGGCTGTCTCCGGAATAGACGGAAGTAATGGTTCCTGTGGGCAATGGCGGCTGAGCAGGCTGGAGAGAACCACGGAGAGGAATGAGGTTTTAAGCAATACTTCCTGGTGGGTATGAAGGCATCAATGCCAGCTTTCACCCATGACGAGACCTCAGAGGCACAGTCATCAACTGATAGCTCAAACACTTTTCCCCAAGGGACGTCGCAGAGGAAATCGCGAAAGGCATCCCAGTCAGCTTTTTGGTAGAGGTAGGAGGTTCTATAAGTAGGGGGCTCCAAAAACTCAAACTCAAAAAACAATTGTTTGAGTGTATTGTGTGTAAAGACAACGAAAGTAAGGGTGGCGAAATGCAAAAAAAAAAGAAGAAAGGGAAGTAGGAGAGGAAGAAATAAACAAGGAGGAAAAGAAAAGGGATGAAGAGGAAAGAAAAAGAGATTAGGATTGACTGTCTGGAGGGAACGCTGGCAAATAAGAGTGGGAGAAATCGAGATTAACTAAAAGATAAAACTGTATTTGGCAAAACAACGTGTCGAATTTTACCCGGCTTTTTTAAAATATTTACCAATTTTATTCCGTTTCAATCCAAAAAGTGGCCTATATAATATTATGTTTAAAATATACACAAAAGTGTCTTTATATATATATATATATATGTTATTCTTTACTACTCGACGATATGATTATTGCAAAAATAAATTTGTAATAACAACAAGGCATTAGTTAAAGAGCAAACACGCGGCTAGAAATATTGGTAGTAAAGAGAATAAACTGAGCTGATGCTGCTTCTATTCTCCTCCTCTCTATGAAAGTGACTGGAGAATATATATATATATAAGAAAAATTAAGACAGACACGTTATTTCATGGTAAATCGGAAGTGTGGGCCTATTTCAGGCGAACCATCGTCAGCTTCCGTCTTTATTTAACAAAAGATTTTACACGATTTTACAGATTCGTGTAAAATACTTGGTTAAACAAATAATAACAGATTCGTGCAAAATCCTTTGTTAAATAAATAATAACAGATTCCTGTAAAAGCTTTTGTTAAATAAAGACGGAAGCTGACGATGGTTCGCCTGAAATAGGCCATACTCTCGATTCACCATGAAATAACGTGTCTGTCTGTAAATTTTTCTTATATTTGCTGTATATGTATTTATATTCATATATGTTTAGAGCTCTCTTCGAGAGTTCTCCTACCACTGTATGTACAGGATACTCCTTTGGATTCTTCTATACCCACACTGCATGCTGATATATATATATATATATATATATATATATATATAGAGAGAGAGAGAGAGAGGGGGAGAGAGAAAGAGAGAGAATATGGTCTTTATTATAACGGAGAAAATGTTTTTCCAATTTCCGGATTAGTTGTTTAGTATTGTAATGTAAAGAAACTACCCGAATTTCATATTTTGTTACTTTTGTTTAAACTCTTTTGACTACCGCAGTCATTATAAATAAGCAACGTGGTGTCTATTTGGTTGTTAAATTTCTTTTGTCGACATCCTGATTCATTAACAATTTCACAACTTCGGAGTCTCTCGCTTATTTTAATCAAACTTGATTGGCTCCACACACACACACATACACACACACACACACACACACACACACACACACTTGGCAAAATTGAGCCATGGAGTTTAATGTGGATTGGTTTTCCGTATTAGTCAATTCACATTCAATTTTCCATTTGAAAGTGCTGATTTCTGTTTACATCAGGTCTTGCAGACCCTCATTGTGTGAACAGTAAGAGTGCTTGTTGGGCCTTGCTGTTATCAGTCTGTAGCAGTTCATTCCCCTTTTCCTATATTGACCAAATCATGTCTCACACTTATTATATTTAACAGTAAATTCTCCCAATTAAAAACTTTAATAAGCGAGATTTTAAATTTTAACCTCATTATGCCCTATAATATTAAAATTATTACTTTTATAGAAATACTCAAGTTCTGTACCACAAAAAATCTCTTGAATATGTATACACACACACACACATATATATATATATGTGTGTGTGTGTGCGTGTGTGTATGTGTTTGTGGCATAATATATATATATATATATATATTGATAAATATGCATAATATCCTATGTTTATAGCAAGACAATGAACTTTAAAATTTGTTATATTACATCGAACTCTTTTATTAACAATAAAAATATTTAAATATCTGCGTGTACTGTTTGTATATATATATATATATATATATATATTGATATCCGTATCTATCTATCTATCTATCTATCTATCTATCTATCTATCTAGAAAGAGAGAGAGAGAGAGAGAGAGAGAGAAAGAAAGAAAGAGAGAATCGCGATAGATAGACAGATAAATTATTGATAAAAAATCAGTATCAACCAGTCGTTGTCAGTTCTTAAGCTTTGGATTAATGCTCCTGAGTTATTCATTCATGCATTTATTTTCCTTGTTTTAATTAATTTTTAAAAATTTAATTAATTCATTCATTTTTGTATGTTTTAGTCGGTTCAAAATGTTCATATTTGAAATATTTTTTTTTAATTTTTGATTAAGGCATTGTACCCAGTCGTTTGAATAGCGATGTTGGTACATATATTTTCGTATGAATCTGGAAAACCAGAGCAAAAAGTACAGTCACATATTTTTTGATGTATGAAACTGAGAGTTGCCATCCAGTGTTGTTGTTCTTTTATTTTTTATGCTCAAACAAGGCTCAAACATTTTTATGCTCAAACATGGCTTCTGCTCTGGCGAACTTAAATCACTGGTGCCCCCCAGATGTGAATTTGCACGAGATACTACATTGGTAACTAGGTCTCACCTTCTTACAGTGAAACCGATGAAATGTAACCGCAATTTCGACTCCAACAGCTTCTTTCCTCGCACTTCCCGCCTGTGGAATTCCCTACCGCATGCTTGCTTCCCCGACGGCTACAACCTCCAGGAGTTTAAATGTAGGGTCAATAGACACCTCCTAACACACTAACTCACTCCCACTCTCTCCAACTCTCTACCTATTTACATCCTAAGTCGTCTATCACCCTCCTTCTGACATTTCCTATATCCAATCCCTCTATGTAACCCCCTGCGCTATAGTGGCAGTGGAATGCCTTGCTTGAGGTGACACGATTAATAATATATATATATATATATATATATATATATATATATATATATCAGTTCACTATCTCACCATATAAAAAAACCACCAACAAAAATCCCTCCACACTTAATTATATTAGCGAATGCCCCCACTATTCCCAATTAGCAATCATAAAAAATCTACTACATCGAGCAAAAAACAACTCGTCTTCAAAGCACATCTTCCACAGTGACCTAAAAACATAAAACAGACACTCATCAACAATAATTTTCCTAACTACATAGTTGATGAACAAATACGACATTTCCTTAAAAACCTGAACACGAAAAAAACAACACATGGTAATAGCCCAACCAACCCAAACATATCACTCTCTTATATCGTAGCCAAATGCACACAAACTATCAACTAGATGAAAATATCGTAAAAAACTCATAAACACTAATATCTCTCCGACAGACCCCAACAAAAGAATTAAATTTATCATATACTACGCTCAATCTACAACATCCAACTCAATCGTCCGCAACGATTCCTCCCCCACCGTTAGCGATTTGCAAAAAAACAATGTAGTGTATAAATTTAAACGCCCCTTTCGAGAATGTATCTCTAACAAACTAAATAATACCTACATTGGACATACTACTATCTCGCTTTCGCGGAGACTTACATTGCACTTAAATGAAAATTCTAACATATTCCGACATTTAAAGCACCACGGCTATCAACACACACTTCTTAGGAAAACACTTGTTGAAAATACGCATATACTTAGACAAGAAAATAATAAACGAAAACTTAAAATTCTAGAAGCTATCTACATCAAACAGTTTAAACCTAGCCTAAATAAAATAAATGTCTACACCTCTACTAACATACTTCAATGCCTATAATCGACAGGAGAGTTCATAGTTATTATACTTACCTCCTACACCATAGTAGCAGCAGTTCCCAGACCAATCCCTCATGCCACTATACACTCAATTGAACAAAAAAACCCACTACCACCATTCCTTCTCGGCCTACTGCCATGTGCGACACAAAAAATGGACCTGTCTAATTTTCTCTGTATAACTCCACTCTCTGTTAATAATAATTTAAATGTTCTATGTTCACTGAACATTAAATGTTCATCCTTTGATAATGGCTTATGTAAGTCGAAAGCTCAGACCTGGTAAAAAAATCAACAATTTTTTGTCGTCTTTCCATGCCAACACTATCAAGCTAATCAGATCATACGAACGGATCTTACACAAAATAAATTGACAGAACTTGTCTATATTATTCAATGAAACCTGTATTAATAAAAAAATGCTGCCAAAATACACACAATATATATATATATATATATATATATATATATATATTTGTGAGGAAAAATCCCGAAGATTAACGAAATGATTTTAACAACCGACAGATTGAAATTATTTATTTGAACATTATTTTTGATCGATACTCGGATTTGAGCAATGATTGTGGTTTTAATCAAACAATCTAAGACGCACCAGATCAATTGGTGGCTTCCTCTATGTTGATAAGGATCGCAGGTTCGATTTCTGCCGAATGACGCACATTTTTGTAAAAAACTTATCGTAAATAATTATGCCGGTAGAAATAAATATATGAAAATACTGTTGATTAAAAACAGAATATCTACTCAAATAAAAATAATGTTCAAACCAATATATATATATATATATATATATATATATATATATATATATATATATAATTTATTGCTTAAAACTTATTTTAACGGATATCCATATTTGTTGCTATTTCACTTGTATTTATTTATTAAACAGTATATGTATTTATGTGCTTCAATATTCGAGAAATCACATTAGAAAGAGTTACGGTCTTCAGTAGGATGCGAACCTACACCCATTAAGAAAAAATCGTCATTAGATCTGATGAGCCATGATTTTCTTGGCCACCTCGGCAAAAAGAAGCAGCAATAGTGCATGTAAACATAATTTTACCCGATTCTCGAAATATACATTTCTGCGCAGTTTCTTCTCCTAAATTAAACAAAGACAATTTTTACGAATAAATAATGTTTCTCATTTATTAAAATATGTCGGATTAATAAATGAAAAATCAATTCCTAATATATATATATATATATATATATATATATATATATATAAGCTTGTCTGTGTGATGCTTCAATGTCCGTTAAAACGTTTAAACATCGGGCGTCTTCCTGAAATAGGTATATTATAAATACAACAGGGCAAAACATGCAGATTCACACACACACTATACGGGAATGATTTTTGTTCTTCTTCTTTGTCGTCTCATTGCCGGGAGCGAAAGACTGGTGAATCAATTTTGTTTCTTTTTTACGTAGATAGTAATTAAGCAGGAAAACCTTTCCATTTTGATAATGCAGCAACAGTAGATTAACGGAAATACTTTGGGAATACAGAAATCAAATTTATCAACTATTTTTCTAATTTTTAATAGCCAATGAGAGGTTTGCGGTCATTTTTCACGGTTTAAATTTGTTTTCCATCTCTTGCTCGAAGGCAAAATTCGGAATTCCTGTAAAAGCAAGAAATAATTGGAATGTTGATTTCTTGACACTTATATGCACGGAAAAGACATCATTTGTATATGTAGGTTTATGCAACTACATATATCAGCAAACCAATTTGCATATATGAATATGTATTATATTTATATTCAAAAGCATATATATATATATATATATATATATATATATATACACATAGTCCGGCTATATATATATATATATATATATATATGATAAAATAACTATATATATATATATATATATATATATATATATATATATATATATTAGGATAACTAATATATTATGCTTTTATTACGACTGAGCTCTCTAGAGAAGAAAATTTTTAAAACAGTTTCCACTTCTGCTATATAAGCATGACCCCTTCAGAGTTCTTTTGGTGACTGGTGTGTGTATAAACTGCTTATATACAACACGTTAAAATTATCCTACTCTGATTCCCTGCGCCTATAGCTTAGGGGTAGCGACTCCAACTGACACCAAATCGGTCGAGTATCGTTCCCAGTCAGAAGCAAGTGGATGTGTCTAGCCACACTGATGAACTGTGATAGAGCGAAACAGGCTTGTATGTGGATGACTGTGTATATTTATATGTACATGTCCGGCTATATATATATATATATAAAATCCAAAGAAGAAAGGTATGGAGGTAAAAAAAATGACAGATCCTGTTAACATTAATTTTATTAATATTAAACTGATCCAGGTGGAGCATTACCGGTTTACAGAACCAAATATGAATATTATATAAATAAAATTCCTAATACTACATTTGTTGTAAAGCTATTTTGGGAAGACATATCAACGATCAAAAACAAAATTTGTTTTTGATGGTTTACTACCTGATGAGACACTGTTCTTTCAATGTCGAAAGAAAATGTACACTTTTGTAATAGATTGTAGTTTGGTCATGTTGTAAACTATAATTTATAATGAATATTCATTGGTCTATTTTATATTGTGCACTGTTTTAAATTAATGATTTGAACGTTGTATATATTTTCTTCGTTCCTGATATATATATATAGAGAGAGATATGAAGAATTGATATGTTTTTTACACCGGCTTACTTTTATGACTTTGAACGTTATTGTTTCATCATCATCCTTCGACCAAATAATAGTTGATCGGAAATCTATCTGCATCCCACCCTACACAACACGGTTAAGCATTGCTGTACTCAGGTTCTGGTGCTGTGAGTTGATGTCATGGAACTTATTCGATGGTTGATCCAGAAGTTGATCACTGATCCTACATCCGGGTGTTTTTATATACTAGATATGAACTAAAGTAAGATTGCCAACCGAAGCACGAAAGGTTTGGCAACCACCGACCGTTCCAAAATGGTCCCGTCTACATAATTTCTACTTACAAGACTTGGGTCAACCCGTGGGTATGTTTTTCAGGTAGTATCTAAAGTGCCGCATGCTGAATCGCCTCTTCCAGACCGATAACATCAAGATGTCACCTTCCTGATATATCGACTATGGTGAGATTTGAACTCCATGGTCATAAACTGAATACTTTAACCACCTGGCCATACGTCTCTTATTTTTAGTGGATACTCTTAGTCTTTGAGATTTGAAAAAGAAATCCCTCGATTTAACAGCATAAACATTTTGATTGTAAAACTTTGTTTTTATTAAGTTAAAATCATGATATGCTGTATTTTTTTTTTTGTTTTTGTTTTGTTTTTCTGGGGTTTTTTTTGACAAGTCAGTGGCGGTACCTAAATTCTCAACGATTTCCCCCCCCCCCCATAAAATTACATGTATAATTTGTTTTTTGGTGCGTGGTTGAAAGAGGTATGCGTCTTTTTTTTTTCTTTCTTGAAAATATTCGTTTTTATTTTTCGTAATCGGGTAGGAAATATAGGATGATATTTTTCCACGCGAGCCTTAATCTGGGCGACAGAGACATTTTGGCTCCACCCTGGAAGCGTTAATTAAACGAATGTTTACACTGACCGGGACGATAAAAGCGAGACAGGAGTTTTTACTTTTCGTAATCGGGGAGGAAACATAGATTTTGAGTCAAGGAAAATATTTTTCCGAATGAGTTTCTAAAGATCTGTGAGCGTCTTTAATCTGGGCGACAGAGACATTTTGGCTCCACTCTGGTAAGCGTTAATTAAACGAATGTTTACACTGACCTTGACAATAAAAGTCAAGAGTTCATTAATGTCATTGTAAGGTAAAGGTGAATCTTGTGAGTCTTCAATGGCATACTTTTGGGTTGTAAAAGAATCATATTTTCTTTTTCATTGCGATTTTTTTAATCGACCGCGGGCGAGTAAAGCAATAAACTTTAATCGCCCAATTAAGTTTTTAATCGTCTGAGTCGATCGGTTGAGTGAAATCTCAAAGGCTGATCTTATTTAAGTAGACGTTATATTTTTATTTTTTGGTAGTATTTATTTCGTCTATCGGCCTGCGCACTGGGCTCCTCGACGTGGTGTAATAGACAGCGAGCTTGTCTCGCTAGAACCTATTACAGCTGAGGAGCTAGTTCGATCCTCACTGGATGTCCCATATTTTCAGCCTTGTGCCATATCTAATTGGCGCTTAGAAGATCAACTATCAGACTGCACACTTCAGAAATCTTATTGTAGAAAATATGCGCTTCGTTAGGATTCAAACTTGCGTCGTCTATTACATTAGAAACCTCTGTCCGATTTTTTTTCTTAATAAGCATTTATTAAT
This sequence comes from Ascarosepion bandense, assembly GCA_037127315.1. Taxonomy (NCBI): domain Eukaryota; kingdom Metazoa; phylum Mollusca; class Cephalopoda; order Sepiida; family Sepiidae; genus Ascarosepion; species Ascarosepion bandense. Next base: position 13,380,889 of record JBBBDQ010000293.1, on the reverse strand, counting down.
TAATCTATTCATGAACAATACTATTATATGAAAATTATTTTCTGTCGATTTAAACAATAGTCATAATAATTGAAGTATTACTATTTTTAATACCATGTCTCTAGGCGATCACGGCTTTCCATAGATTATGTTTTATTTATTAAATGGAAATTTCTTATTGAAAAAAAACTTCTCTAAGAGTTCAGTTTAGGCCATTTCTTAAAGTTGTTACCATCAAAGGCTATACGGCACAATCTATCCTGCTGTTGAAGTCACTGACGGTGAGAAAATGATATTAATACGAAAGTGAACGGGTGGAAGAGGACGGAAATTGAACTCGGATCACCAGTTTCGCTAACCACGTTAAAAAAACTGTTATGCACCGGGTCATATAGCGATTTACTAATCGAAGGTTATATGTAGCATAACGCCAAAGGTTGGAGCACCCAGTGAGGATCGATCTCACTACTCAATCGTATCTGATTTAGTGAGACAAGCTTTCTAACCATTAAACCACAGCCAATAATTCATGCGATATATTACAAATAAAAATTGGCAGGCCTAAAAAATAATTTTAGATGTAAGCAAGTACTTTCAGTAATATATATATATATATATATATATATATACAATCAGATACATGTATATATATATATGTATATGTATATATATATTTGATATTTATGTTATACGTTTAGGCACAGCAGAACAATGCTAAAGACTGTTGATCAAACTTAATCAGAGAGACAGAAAGCGCATTGGGATTAACCAATAAAAAGTGAGGGTGAAAACTGCCTAAAAACTACATTGTTACGATGTATGCTTTTGGGAAAAGATATCCGGGTGTTTGTGTTGTATGGGTTAAAGCTGCTGCCCAAACGAACATCACGGTGTTGGGAGTGTGTGGTCGCGTTTGATGGCGTGCAAAACCTGTGAAATGAGCTCCCAAACGTGATTATGATGAGTAACAAGGAATTGATTCGTATTTAAATAAAGATTGGGCTTGAAATGAATTTAAAATCGCCTGGGTGTTTTGTGCATTGAAGCTGTAATTGGGGTCTGATAAAGGGAGATCACTCATCAAATTAACGTGTCTGGTATTCTCCAGAAGGGAGTGTAACAGAGTAGAGGCAAAAGATGGCGTTTTCAGACATAATTTATGGAGATTGTGTATTGCTTTTTATTAGATCTGTAATAATAGAAATGCGAATTTAGGTTCACAAATGTTTTTTTTCTTTTAATCGAAGTCCTGATAACGAAAGATGAAAGTTCGTGCGGAATAATTTCTTTTCTTCATCGAAGTATGCATACCTTTGTTGTTCTGATCGATTAATATAACAACATATACAGGCATAAATACATACATGCATATATATATATATATATATATATATATATATATATATATATATATAACACAATGCGTTTATGACTGATCTGCAGGACTCTTCTGTAAACATTGCTTTAGGACTGGTGCCGTATATATATATATATATGAGATAACGATATATATTTTTATTTCTCGAGAACACTATTGGGGAAATTGCAAGACAAAATGGAAAAAGTTTGTGACGCATTTCATCTGTTAGGACTTTATTGGACTGGGTTTGTTGACGTTACTGCGATTACGCATGCGCACGAACGACATTTTTAACATTTGTAAAATAATCTTTTTGAAATATGTTTTTATCATTCTAACGTAAATTCATCTATAGTCTTTATTTTCATCATTTTTTAAAACATCACACATTCTGATAACAGAAAATCCGCCAAGAGTGATTAGACGTTATAAAAGCCTGAACACAACTTTATTGTAGTTAAACTAGCGATTAAAGCATTTTCTAGACATTTTTGTCTTAGTCAATTATTTTCTCTTTTAACAAGAGTAGTATGTTTTATTTTACATATTGTGGAAACTTTCGTGTGTGGTGTTTTTTTAAGTTTTGTTTCATATATCTTTTTGTTTAAGGTGATGTTTAAGGTGCATGTTTATTTTGTTTTCAGATAATCTTTTATTTAACGTTCTTGATGTTTCTCCATTATATTATTTTTGGCAATCCTTACAGCTGATAGATTAAATTCCTTTATGTTTTGTTTTGTTGTTTTGTTTTGTATGGATCAAGTGTTATACTTTTTTAGATAATGTGGTGTCAAATTTGATGTTGAGCTAAGTTTTTCTGTTGTAGCTGTGTATATATTTTCTGTTGTAGCATGTGTATAGAATAATATATTTTTTTGATTCGTTGGATTTGTCAGGAAGGAAATCATTTCTAATTTGGAATATTTTATGAAACCTTTGTTTTGTAGTGAAATATATAAAATAGTTATGGTCTTGAAAGGACTTGAACGTATTTTCAATATATTTCTCCTCTTTGTGTAAATACTTAGGGCTGCACATTCTAAGTACTCTTAAGCAGAATCTAATGATCATTCCGGATTTTATTTTGTTGTTATGTTTAGAATAGAAGTTTATTTTAGTTGATTTTTGGGGGGGCACTAAGTTTTATGCTCCTATTAATGCGGTGTAACATGATATCTAAGAGAGTTAGAACATTGTTTTCTTCCATTTTGTATGTAAATTCTATTTCTCATTCGACTTTCTTCAGTTTATCTACCAGAACTAGTAAGTCTTATCACGGGGATATATTTATAGAGAATCATCAATATATCAAAAGTAAGTTGATTGTTTAGGTATAACATTTTAAAAAGAACCAGTTTCGATAAATTCTAAGAAGATACATGTCATCATCCCACTGAAAGGCGATCCCATTGGTAAACTATATTTTGGTTTGTAAAAATTATAATTAAATGTGAAATGGCATTGATTGATGATGGGAGAGCAAATTGTTATTATTTTAGCTATCGGTACGGAGAGGTTTATCAATGATAGTGTTAGATGCTTTTTTTAAAGATTTAAGCATTTTTCAATCAGGACATCGGCGTAAAGTTATTTTATATCTTGACGGGCTCTGATTTTGTCAGTTGTATTTGTTTGCCTGGGTTTTTCAACAAGGATACTTTAATTGCGTAGATTTTATTTTTATTAGCAAAGTTTCTAACATATTGTATCTTAGGCAATATATATATATATATATATATATATATATATATATAATCTCTCGTTACACCCAATGGTGTTTTAGGGCAGCATAATTCTGTTTCCGTAACAAACTGTTTTTTAAGGGCCTGGAGAAAGGTGTTTTATGGGGCACCCATTGAGGATAGAACTCACTGCTCAATTGTAATGATTCTAGCGAAACAAGCTTGCTAATCATTACACCCCCTTGAAGTGCCTATATCTATCTATCTATATATATATATATATATATATATATATATATATATATATATATATATATATATAAAATAAAAAACGTTTTCTTTAAAATATATGTTTATTGTTTTGGTATTTACACAAGTTATGAAGTACTAATTGTTCATGATTTGCACTACACTTTTTTCGAGTCTAAAATTGACTCTCTTACGTTTGGGTCTCTCTGAGAGTTTCTCACTCAGAGAAACCCAAACGTAAAACAACGAATTTGTTCGCCTGAAGAGATTCAATTTTAGACTCGAACACGTGTAGCGCAAATCATGAACAATTAATACTTCATAACTTTTATAAATACCAAAACAATAAACATACATTTTAAAGAAAGCGTTCACGGCTTCTCACACTTTTTATTTTATACTAATTACTCTCGTTGGAACAACCCTATTCCTTTATTCGATATATATATATATATATATATATATATATATATATATATATATAAAGTTGACGTCATAATGAAAGACCTTATGATCTTTCAGCCAACACATTATCAAAAGTGTTCGTTTGTAGAAATATTAATGATGAACAGGATACAAAAAATTACTTGTACAAGGGACGTTAGTAGAAAATGTCAGTTAATAACTGACAAAGTTTCATCGTGTGTTTCTTCGTGTTATTTTTCAATAAAGTTGCGTACTGTGAACTGTGTTTCTATCTTTTAGTAAAGATAAGTAGTCCTATTTTCGCAGAAATTTTATTGTTTACAAGTTCAAATGCCGATGCGATGCGATATACAAAGAACGTACCAATCTTTGGTTGGAATCACGAGTAACTCAGCACTTCCCCATAAATGTAGGTTCGGGTAGTCTCAGACGGTTTTTAAGAATCACTCATGCTGTTAATGATTCTGCGATTGGAAAACACTTACTAGACAATCAAGATTGTGCCTCTAGGTATGAGGACACATGGTTTTCTTTCCTGCACAGCCCCCTCTCGATCCTTCATTACGTGTTTTGGAGGCTGTGTATCTGAGAATCCACTAGCCTAGTCTGAGCAGACAGAAAGAGCACTTCATTCGCTCCTCGTAAGGAGCACTACGCAGTCATCAGGTGCATATTATGAGCTGGCCGTTTTTAGATTTTAGTAATCTAAAAACGGTCAGTTCATAATATGCACCTGATGATTGTGTAGTGCGTGAAATACCGAGTCGTGCTTTAGACGGAGAATAAAATGTATATTTATTAATATAATATATATACTTTTATGCTTGCTTTTGTGTGTGTGTGTGTGTGTGTGTGTGTGTGTGTGTGTGTGTGTGTGTGTGTGTTTCACTGAAGACGACTGACAACGCACTGCTATTAAGCTTTTTTATTATTGGCTTGTCGTGAAAGTTTATGATTTTGATGTTTTAATACGTCAGATTTACCGACAGATATATGCTTACCTTTCTGATTAGAGCACACTTCAAATTATCTCTTGAGAAAGAAAGTCTCAAATTATTTAATTCATGTCAAGTTTGAATCCTTATAAATATGGAAGATTATAAGGTGTATCTTAACGACCTGGTACCTGGGAAGCGTTATAACAGAAGACGGAAAGTGCGACACAGAGATCCGAAGGCAATTCGCCTTCGGATCTCTGTGTCGCACTTTCCGCATGGCGAAGGAAGCATCCCAGAAGTTGAGTAAGGTATTCAAAAGCAGGACAACTTCGCTAGAAACTAGGAGGAGAGTATTGGATTGCTACGTGCTGTCCGTCCTTCAATATGGCAGTGAATGCTGGACAATAGAATCAGAGATGAAGGAAAAACTAGAAGCAACTAAATGTAGTTCTACAGAATGATGCTGCGAATATCATGGATCGAGCATGTGAGCAATGATGAGGTCTTAGAAATGATGGAAACAAAAAGAAAATTAATACTGAGCATTAGGATGAGACAGCTGACGTTCCTGGGATACGCAATGAGGAAGGAGGGCTTGGAGAATCTGATACTAACAAACCAGATAGAGGGGAAAAGAGACAGGGGAAAGCAACGGATAACTTATTTGAAGGACCTTATCAGGCGGATGATGGAACGAGGGTTGCATGGTGTAACAGGAGAAGGCGTGCTCAGAGACACCAGGGATAGGGAAACGTGGAACGCCATCATTGCCTACGTCCTGAAGGGACAGGGCACATAGAAGAAGAAGAAGAAGAAGAAGAAGAAGAAGAAGAAGAAGAAGAAGAAGAAGAAGAAGAAGAAGAAGAAAGGCAAAAATGCCCCACAAGCAACAAAATATAGGTGTTGTAAAGGGGATTTAGCAGATAGAACTGTACGGAAGTGGTTTGCTAAATTTCCATTTAGTGATTACAACCTTATTCATGAAGAACTCTCAACCAAGTTCCCTACTAGTGATGACGACCAAATCAAAAGATATATTGAGAAAAAAGCCGCAATTCACAATGTACGAATTGGCAGAAATACTAAATTTATTAAATTCTACCATCCATGAGCGCTTAGTTAAGCTTGGGTGCACAAATCACAACGATGTTTGGGTTTCACATGACCTGAGTGAAAATAATCTTTTGGGTTGCATTTCTATCTGTGATGTTCGGTATAAGTGCAAAGAAAATGCTCGCTTTTTGAAACAAACTGTAACGGGTGATGAAAAATCGATCGTTTACAACAATGTTCAGCGAAGATAACCCTGGTGTAAGTGACATGAACCAACATACTTCTTCTATGTGCCTTGTCCTTTTAGGTCATAGGCATTCATGTATTCCATGTCTCCCTATCTCTGGTGGCTCTTAGCACTCTTTCTCCTGTAAAACTACGCAACCCTGTTCTGCCATCCACCTGCTCAGGCCCTTCAAATATATTATCCACTGCTTTCCCCTGTCCCTTTTTCCTTCTAACTGGCCTGTTAGTATCAGGTTCTCCACGCCCTCTTTCCTCATTGCATGTCACAGGAAGTTTATTTGTCTCTTTCTGTTGCTCAATATTAATTTCCCTTTTGTTTCCATCCTTTCCAAAATCTCATCATTGCTCACATGCTCAATTCATCATATCCGCCGCATCCTTCTGTAGAACCACATTTCAGTTGCTTGACGTTTTTCCTTCATCTTCGATGATATTGTCCAGCATTCACGGTCATATTGAAGAAATGACATCACATAGCAATCCAGTACTCTTTTCTTTGTTTCTAGCGATTTTTTTCTGTTTCTTAATACTTTACTCAACTTCTGGAATGCCTCTTTCGCTATACCAATTCGCCTTCAGATCTCTGTATCGCACTTTCCGTATTCTGTTAGAACATTTCCCAAATATTTAAATTTTTGTATCTGTTTGATTTTCGTATTTGGTATTTTGGGCTGCTCTTTTTGCTGATGACCATGCATTCGGTTTTCTTGCAGTTTATTTGTTGTCACTTTTGGTCACTCTTTTCAGCTACTTTTTGTATGAGGATTTGTAGCTTCCTTTACATGTCTGCAATCAGCACTGCATCATCTGCTTACCTTATGTTGTTCAAGTTGTGGTCTCCGATGATAAATCTTGACATAACTTCTAGGGTCCTCAGAATAGTCTCGCTGTACAAGTTGAATAGATCCAGTGAAAAGACACTCCCTTGTTTTACGCCCCTTTCTATCTTTGTATTTCTGCTGAAATCGTTACCTGTCCGTATGCAGGCAGTTTGCTGCCAGTAGAGATTCTTGATTACTCTAATGTCTTTCTTAAATATGTTGAGGCTGTTGAGCATCTCCATCAGTTGAAACACGTGACTTACAGATGTCTCTTTTTTCCCCACAAAATTGTTTGATAGAAGTTTTTTCTTATCAAACAATGCTGGTATTCTTTGAATATTTACTGTACACGTGAAAGTTGGAAAATTTGTCCATGTGGGTGGTTGCGAACCCCGGCTCTCTATATTTACAATTGTCATTTTTAAAGAAATATATTGACAGTAAAAAAAAGTTTCACATTATTTCAAGTTAAGAAATTTAATAAAAATATTTAATTTCAAATGTTTAAATTTAGATTTTTTTAAATTATAGAATTTTTAATTTTATTTGAAGTCCCGGAGGGTAATACATTACGAATCCTCGGACTTACCCTGTCCTCAGACCTCAAATGGAACCACTATATTGAATCCATAGCAAAATCTACTGCTAAGAAGGTTGGGTCACTATGTCGATCCAGGATGTTTTTTTCCACCTGAATCCATCCTGCATATATACAAGTCAACCATCCGTCCGTGCATGGAGTACTGCTGCCATTTATGGTCAGGTGCCCCTGCCGTTCTCCTCAGTATTCTTGACAGGCTCCAAAGGAGAGTCTGTAATGTGATAGGTACTGCTCTGGCGGCTCGACTGCAGCCACTTCCCCATCGTCGAAATGTGGCCTCCCTTTGTCTGTTCTATAAATACTTTCATGGCTTCTGCTCCAACGAACTTAAGACACTGGTCCCTCCTCAACAGGTGTTTACTCGTGCAACCAGACTGGCAACTGGGTCCCACCCATTCACAGTCAGGTTAGCCAAATGCAGACGACAATTCTACTCCTGCAGCTTCTTCTCTCGCACTTCCCGCCTGTGGAACTCGCTCCCGTATTCATGCTTTCCTGACGGCTACAACCTCCAGAAAATTAAATGCAAAGTCAATACTCATCTACCAACCCCTGGACTCTAGCTCTCTCCCCACCCCCGTATAACCTTCCCTTTCTCTCCACCTATGTATCTGTCATTGCACCTGCTTTCTCAGCTTTCTATTGTTCCTTTCTAACTAGTTTGTACTCCTCACTCTTTTCTAATTCCTCTTTTTACATTTATGTAGCCCCCTGCATATTAGTGGCGTTTCCGCCTTGCTCGGGGTGAAATGATTAAAAAAAAATGTGACAGAAATTTTCACGGCCGACAAACTTTCATACTATGATTTATGCACATATATATTCTGACAGAAATAATCTAGAATAATTACCTTATCCTCAATTTTTTTAAGTTCACTCCATTTTTATGAAGATACAGAAAATACTTGAGAAAACAGATTTGTGCTTCTACCGAAGGATGATCAGAATGTCATGGACGAAACATGAGATAAATTAGAAAGTTCCAAGGAAAATGAAATAACACTTAGAATTAATACCAAAGACAAAGATTTCTACGATGCATATATGGCCCACAGCTGGGTGGTTTAAGAATTCATAAATGAATTGTGGTATTCTGTTATCTACAGTAAAACCTAAACCTATCATTGTGAAATTTTGGCGAGAAAAAAATTTGCTCAAATTTTGCTCAGGGATTATAACTAACCAGGTTTAAATGAGAGAAGAGTGAAGACTAGCCCTTCACGCATTCTGTTTTAAGCTTATTTCTGTTATGTTATAAAAATATTTTCTATACTTCGGAGATTAGGTAGTATTGACATTATTTACATTGTTCTGACTGTTGTCCTCATCTTTTTTGTCACATTCAAGACTTTTCAGCCGTTGTACGCTCCGACCTTCTTCAGGTTATTGGAATTTTAAACCCTTTATTTTATGGTTGGTTGTTCTCATTCCAGGAATTGTGCCACTTCTGAATGGCTTAGTTATCTCCCTTTGACTTAACACTGTAAGTTATTTGTTCACTACTGCTTTTGCCAGGTATTGAACTTACAACTCTTTGGATCAAGTTGCTAGATCTAACCAATGCTTTTATCCATTAGATCATGTATAATACTCGGAATGCAAAACCGTGTAAAAACACACACACACACACAAAGGAGAGACAACGAGAGGAAGAGAGAATGTGTGAAGTTAACCGAGATTGACAGACGATGTAGAAATAGTAGAAAGAATAAAACGAAAGGAGAGAAAAACAGGATGAGAGACAACGACAAATAGAGAGAATTTGTATTTAAAGAAGAGAAAAAGATGATAGAAAATAGAGGGAGTGTGAAATCAAAGCAAAGAAAGTAAGAAATAAGAGAAGTATAAAAGAGAAAAGAAAAAAGGAAATATGAAGTTAATGAAGAGACAAAGAGAAAGAGAGAGAGAGAGAGAAAGACTGTGAACTTGAACGAGAGAGAAAAAAGATTTAGAATTAGGAGAGACAATGACATCAAAGGAAAGAAAAAGAAAAGGAGAGACAATGAGAAGAATTGAGAGAAATGAGTAAAGCTTTAAACGACACCTTGCGCAGACGTGATGTATCTTGGGATCGGCTTCTTCGTCACAAAATCCAGTATAAAGAAAAATGCGTTGTGGTTATTACGGATAAGATGAGCGACAAATTAAAATATCTACGAATAAACAAACGGAAACTGTGTAGAGCCATTATCCCCTACATCTTGATGAGACATGGTATAAAATAATAATTTTTTTGGCAATCTAAAGGTTAAACAGATACGTTTTAAGGATTAAAATGTTTTAAATATTTTCTTTTTCGATTTTTGCTTTTTGCGGTTAATTGAAAAAATCTGATAATATCACTACGTGTTAACATAATCGTTTTCATAATTCCTTTTAAATACGCAACTAATTAAAAGATCCATAGGTGCAACTCAGGTGAAAAAAACAAAAATGAAAACTTTCTTGCCGCCCAACTAGCAGTTTTAAGAACGGCCAAGTAAATTATCACCACTCGTGTTTGTTTTTATGCTTGTTTTGTTAGCAATAAATCGATAATTCCATTTTATTTTTCAAAATGAATAAAGTATCATTTTTTAAAAATATTTTAATGGCTGTAATAAATAATTTTAGAGATTTTCTTCTTAAAAAAAAAAAATAATATTAAGCTCTGAATGAAAAATTATGACACGAAAGATTATTATCTCTAGTTTTACAAAAATAAAAAAAATCAGGCATAGATATTTTTTGTTGAATTTTAAATTCATCAGACACGTTAGAAATTTGTTGCAATTTCTTCAGTCCGGATTTAATTAAAAGACATTCATAAGGTAACCCAAATGATACAGCTATTTGCAAAAACATTTTGTCAGTAACCATTATTTAACAAAATACAGATTTCTTCTAACGAAACATGCAAAAATTAGTTTTTTTTTCTGATTTCTATGATAGAAAAAGAAATTGAAAATAGTCATATCTGCTAACCCTCTTCTGCCATCGCCTCTGTCATGAGTATTTGTGACTATCAGATCTCGCACTGTCTTTTCCTCATTTTTATTATGATTGTTTCTGCGCTGTGATTCATGGACAATAAATCCAATGCAGACATCGACACAAATGAAAGTTCTGTCATGCAATGTTTTACACACTTTCGAAAATACACCATTGCGCAATTATAACCCTCGAAAGTTGTAAACTGGAACAAGAAATGAATGAAGTCATCTTCTTCGTCATTATAAATCGATGTGCTAACAGATTAAAATGGAAACTTAAGATGAATGGTCGCTCGTCGGTTTTTGAATTGCAATGCTCGGCTCAAACGACTATTTTTTTTCACTCCACGCTCGTTACAGCAGCAACTGTCGCTTCGATTTGAAATCCAAATAGCTTTCTGAAAATTAGAATTCTTTAGACTCACAGAGAACGGGGACAGAAAGAGAGAGAAAGAGAATTCATCAGGCTGACTTCATTAATTTCAACGAAGCACAAGTAAAAATGGAATCAGCGGTTCCTGCTTTATGCAGCGTCACGGAATCGAAAAAATCTTCAGCCACATCATTATTACCCCCACCAGCTGCTGTCATTTTTTTTTGCTTTGTCTTTTCTAATCAACGACATCATTACTTTCACTTGTCCACTTTCCTTGTCTCTCACTCTTCTCTCTATTTTACTATCTCACTATTTAAGTTAATAATAGAAAGTTCATATTTTAATTACCAATAAAACCTATTAGAAAATTGCATTATAAAAAAAAACAACTTTTAACTATATCCTCTAAATCTCTTATACTTATTAAATGCGTCTTTTCCTATCTGTGTATATTTCTGAGATGAAGTGGTATTTACATTATTCGGACGATTGTTCTCATCTTTGTTTCCATTTGTACGACGTTTCTTTGTTGTCACTTGTATGACTGAGCTATGTGTCCTTAAGACGTGGATATAGACATTGGTTAGTTCTTGACTTGACGCTTAGAGTTGTGAGTTCAATACTAGGCTACAGCAGTTGTGAACAAGTAACTTGCAAGGTTAGAGGGAAATAACTCATGACTTCCCCTCGAGGCTTTACGCAAGGAACGAGGATGATATACCCCAGTGATTGCAATAAAAGGTTCTGTTAGAAATTTCTAGCACCTGAAGAAGGCCGGAGCGTACAACGGCCGAAATGTCGTACAAATGGCAACAAAGATGAGGACGATAGTCCGAATAATGTAAATAGTGAGTTTTTTCTATTTTATTATATATTCTTTAACTGAAATATTCCTGAGAATACTATGTTATGTTAGTTTGGATTCGTTGGTAGTATGATGGATACGTGTTCCGAATTGTAAATAGAGATTCAAATCCCTGTTATGTTCATTATAATTACCTACACGCAAACCTACACGGGTAATGTATTAAACAACCTTTTCTCCCCCTCATCTATGGGTTAATTAGCGATACGTGTATTGCTAAACTCTTCAGTCACGTGCGGTAAGTGATACAGGATTAAGTGATCATGTTTCGAAAGAACTGGGCACAAAATTTTTTCGCAGTATGTTGCCATTAATTTCTGCGGTAGACTGGTTGCCAACCAAGGGTATAGAAACCAATCTGATCTGCTATTTAATCCACAGATGGACGGAGGAGAGACGGGTTATTACCTTTCCTCGCGTAAGTGAATGCAATGAATTTAACTGGAATTTGAACTCGGCTCTCCGATTATTTCTTCCGAGCCGATATCCACTGCACCACAACGCACATTGTCATCAAAAAATTGTTTGGCTTTAAATAACTAGCATAAGGGTCGATGAGCTGTAAAAAATGAACGAATCAATCAATCAATATAAAATGCCTCAATCGGAAGACCCAAGAGTCACTAAAGATCGAGGTTACTTAATAAGATTTTTATACGGATGTAAAAGAAGAAAGTAAATGCAAATTACGAGGATATATATATAATAAAAGACAGTCGACTCTAGGCACTAAGAGGTTAACGTTTTAGTCAGTGAGAATATTTCTATTTGAATAAGTAACATTACTTTTTAAAAAATGTCTGAGTGTAACTTCCTACTTACCAGTGGAATAAGAAGCGAATGAATATGAATTGACTCTGTGCACATGGTATGTCTTAAATGTAACGATATTAACTTTCTTTATAATCATTTCACCCCAATCAAGGCGGTACTGCCACTGATGCGCAGGGGGCAAAATGAGAGAGTAAAACTTTAGGCATGAGGAGAGTGAAGAGAAAGACAAACCAGTTACAGGGGGTGTCAGAGAAAGGGCAAAAGAAGGATGGGAACACAGGAGTGAAGACAGTTGCAAAGGTAGAGAGAAAAGTAAAGAATACGGAGTGATGTAAAAAAGACTGGAGTTAAGTGGATAAGAGATGGGAATTGATATTTCATTTGAATTCCTGCAGGTTGTAGCGGTCAGGAAACGGAAGTAAGTTTCACAGGCGAGAAGTGCTAGAAAAGAAACCTAGGGAGTAGAATTGTCGGCTGTATTAGATGATCTAACTGTAAATAGGTGGGACTTTGTTGCCAGTCTGGTTGCACGAGTAAATTCTTGAGGAGGGGGCACCAGTGACCTAAGTTCGTCGGAGCAGAAGCCATGAAAATATTTGTAGAATAGACATAGGGAAGCCACATCCCGCCGGTGAGAAAGTGGCTGGAGTCGAGCTGCCAAGTCGGAACCAATCGCATTACAGATTTGCCTTTGGAGCCTGTCGAGAACTCTGAGATGAACAGCAGGGGCGTCTGATCATATATGACTGCAGTTTTTCATGCAAGGACATGTTCAGATCATGACATTTTTAGCATCCTTCTGTAGATACTTATTTCTCTCATCATCATTTCGTTAACAGAGCAAGGTTTAAAAGAGATAGAGACAGTTGCGAAGGTAGAGAGAAAGGAAAAGAATAAGATATACAGGGTGATGTAGAAAGAACTAGAGTCAAGTGGATAAGGGATGGGTATTGACATTGCATTTAAATTCCTGGAGGTTGTAGCCATCAGGAAAGCAAGTATATGGAAGGGAGTACCACTGGCGGGAAGTGCGAGAAAAGAAGCTGTTGGAGTAGAATTGTCGGCTGCATTTAGTTGATCTAGCTGTAAATGGGTGGGACCTTGTTGCCAGTTTGGTTGCACGAATAAATTCTTGTGACCTAAGTTCATTCGGAGCAGAAGCCATGAAAATATTTGTAGAATAGACAGTGGGAAGCAACATCCCGCCGGTGAGACAGTGGCTGGAGTCGAGCTGCCAGGTCGGGACCAATCATATTACAGATTATCCTTTAGAGCCTGTCGAGAACTCTGAGATGAACAGCAGAGGCGCCTGACCAGATATGACAACAGTTGGATGGTTGATTTGTATATGTACAAGATAGATTCAGGCGGGAAAAAAACTTCCTGGTCCGACACAGTGAGCCAACCTTCCTAGCAGTGGATTTACTGGTGAAAATAAGAGGTGCAGCTCGTCAGACCAAGTGCCATGGAAATAGCGATAGCGTAAACATATTCTTGCAACTCTCTCTATCCCCTATGCGAAAAGAATTGTAGAGTAGAGAATAATTCGTCGCACACAAAGCCGCATAATGGCTATCGAAATCTGTCGAGCCTGGAATGCTTTCTGGTGTCTCATTTGCGAAACGCCTATAACTATATTTGGGAAGATATTTATTCTTCATTTTCTCAAACCTTACTTTTTTTTCCGTACGTCTTACCTCAACAGTCGTTTTGCCGATGCAAGTCAATTCAAATATCAAATTAAATAACAGTTTAAATTAAATATACTTTAAAAGAAGTTGTGTTCAAATGATGTTCAGTAAGAATTCATTTACAAATCTACCATTCGTCTCTGCATTGAAGAGCCTTGCAATATTTTGTCTGGTGCTCCTGTGTAATATCTAGAGATTCTTGAATTAATCTAAAGAAGGAAAATGAACCTGACCAGATATCTTGACTTCACTCACTTTCTCACCAATATAGTTTGGCTTCCCATTGTCTGTTCTTCAAATATTATTATTATTATTTTTTTTTATCATTTCACCCCGAACAAGGCAGAAACGTTACTGATGTGCAGGGGGTTACATAAATGTAAAAAGATTAATTAGAAAAGAGTGAGGAGTACAAGCTAGTTAGAAAGGAACAATAGAAAGCTGGGAAAGCAGGTGCAATGACAGATACATGGGCGGAGAGAAAGTGAAGGTTATACAGGGGAGGGGAGAGAGCTAGAGTCCAGTGGTTAGTAGATGAGTATTAACTTTGCATTTAAATTTCTGGAGGTTGTAGCCGTCAGGAAAGCAAGAATACGGGAGTGAGTTCCACAGGCGGGAAGTGCGAGAGAGGAAGCTGCAGGAGTAGAATTGTCGTCTGCATTTGGCTAACCTGACTGTGAATGGGTGGGACCCAGTTGCCAGTCTGGTTGCACGGGTAAAAACCTGTTGAGGAGGCATCAGTGACTTAAGCTTATCCGAGCAGAAGCCATGAAAATATTTATAGAAGAGACAGAGGGAGGCCACATTTCGACGATGGGAAAGTGGCAGCAGTCGAGTCGCCAGATCAGTACCTATCACATTACAGACTCTCCTTTGGAGCTTGTCAAGAACACTGAGGAGAACGGCAGGGGCACCTGACCATAAATGGCAGCAGTACTCCATGCACGGACGGATGGTTGACTTGTATATATGCAGGATGGATTCAGGTGGAAAAAACATCCTGGATCGACATAGTGACCCAATCTTCTTAGCAGTAGATTTTGCTATGGATTCAATATAGTGGTTCCATTTGAGATCTGAGGACAGGGTAAGTCCGAGGATTCGTAGTGTATTACTCTCCGGGAGAATCATCTGGTCCATGCTTATGGGAGGCAGAAGAAGAGGTTGCCTGTAATGGTTGACAGACAACAGCTTGGTCTGAGAGGAATTGAAGTTGACAAGCCACTTCTTGCCCCAGTTCACCACAGAGTGTAGATCCCGCTCAAGGTCAGCAGCGAGATTATGTCTGTCCGCCACGAGAGGTTTCTTACTGGAGCGGGAGTATATTGTAGTGTCATCTGCGTAGGATGGCAACTGTTCTAACGAATTCTTTTTCCTGGTACCCAAATACACGAATTTGAGCGTGCTCCTAGATTGGCATCAAGGTCCCATCATTTTACTGTTGAAATAATTAAATACAACCGCTACTTCTAATCCAATAGTTTCTTTTCTCGCACTTTACACCTGTAGATATTTTCTTACATTTCCTTGCTTTAAAATTTTAATACAAAGTCAATCGCCATCTTCTGTCTTCTTCGATTCTGTTGATCTTTTATTCTTTCCTTTCATCCTCCGTGTTCTCGGTCTTTTATTTCACTTTGTTTTTCATTATCTGAATACATGATTCGCAGGTCACATCCTAGTACTGATGAGTTAGTTAAATGCAACTGCCATTTCTACTGCGACAGTTTCTTTTCTTGCATTTCTCACCTGTGGACCTCCTATCCATTTATTTATGTCCCTGATAATTACAATATCTTAAATGCATTATATACTGCTTCGAGCATAATAATGCCCCAAACAATTCGACAGGAAATAAATATTATCTACCCACTTTGACGGGTATATACTTCTTCACCGTAAAACACTGTAACTCAAATGACTGGGAATAAATTTTATCTACCCACTTTGACGGGTATATAATTCTTCAACGTAAATCAACTGTAACTCAAATGATTGGTAATAAATTTTATCTACCCGCTTTGACGGATATATACTTCTTCAACGTAAATAAACTGTAACTCAAATGATTGGGAATAAATATTATCTACCCCCTTCGACGGGTATATACTTCTTCAACGTAAATAAACTGTAACTCAAATGATTGGGAATAAATATTATCTACCCACTTTGACGGGTATATATTTCTTCAACGTAAAACAACTGTAACTCAAATGATTGGGAATAAATTTTATCTCCCCACTTTGACGGGTATATACTTCTTCAACGTAAATAAACTGTAACTCAAATGATTGGGAATAAATTTTATCTACCCACTTTGACGGGTATATACTTCTTCAACGTAAATAAACTGTAACTCAAATGATTGGGAATAAATTTTATGTACCCACTTTTACGGGTATATACTTCTTCAACGTAAAACAACTGTAACTCAAATGATTGGGAATAAATTTTATCTACCCACTTCGACGGGTATATACTTCTTCACAGTAAAACAACTGTAATTCAAATGATTGGGAATAAATTTTATCTCCCCACTTTGACGGGTATATACTTCTTCAACGTAAAACAACTGTAACTCAAATGATTGGGAATAAATATTATCTACCCACTTTGACGGGTATATACTTCTTCAACGTAAAACAACTGTAACTCAAATGATTGGGAATAAATATTATCTACCCACTTTGACGGGTATATAATTCTTCAACGTAAATAAACGGTAACTCAAATGATTGGGAATAAATTTTATCTACCCACTTCGACGGGTATATATTTCTTCAACGTAAATAAACTGTAACTCAAATGATTGGGAATAAATTTTATCTACCCACTTCGACGGGTACATACTTTTTCAACGTAAATAAACTCTAACTCAAATGACTGGGATTAAATATTATGTACCCACTTCGATGGGTACATACTTCTTCAACGCAAGTACACTGTAACTCAAATGACTGGGAATAAATTTTATATACCCACTTTGACGTGTACATACTTATTCAACGAAAATAAACTGTAACTTAAATGACTGGGAATAACTGTTTATACCCACTCTGACGGGTACATGCTTCTTCCTTGCAAATAAACTGTAACTCAAATGACCGGTTTAAAACTTCTATCGATTCGGTGACTCCCATGATCGGCCCATATTTCCTCTCTCATAAATGTCGATACATAACTTTTTATCTTCTTCACAGGGTAAATGAATGACTGCAATTAAAATGACTTTAAAATGACTGTATTTTTCTCCAAATAGATAAAATCAACAGACATCAAATTATAAAATAACTATATCCTATATTTGTATTCTGGTCTTTTTAAGAAAACAGTGACTTGGCCGTGGAGTGACTGGTTTGGTTGAGTCGGATCTTATCGGATTACATACGCATCGAGGCTACCAGCTAGCCAGTCAGCCAAAAATGGCTACTGTCTGCAACTGCTAAAATCAACTCTCTGGAACTGCTAAACTAAAATTCAACTGACGCACCGTGTCGGCTGGCGCCGCTTAAATAATTGTCCTCATTGACACCTGTAAGTTTCCGATGCACTTTATACCATATCAGACGTTGACCCTTCCGGTAATCAAAACAAAATCTTGCGTCGCCCAGTGCAAAATTCACTTCTTGGCAAAATACTTTCTTTTCCACTAGAAATCATGAATGACTCTCAGCATTATTATAAAACGACCAAGGCATTATACAAATACAATGTGTATCGACATCTTTTCTCTTCTTTAACCACGTTCATCTTATGTCCTTTCCTAATTTCCTCCTTTATATATATATATATATATATATATATATATATATATATTCCTAATTTCCTCCTATATATATATATATATATATATATATATATATGCATGTTTTACACGCACTTATGTTATCGATATATGCACACTTCGTATGGGTTCACACATACGAATGTTATCGATATATACACAAACTTAGTTCGTTTATGGTTTGGATGCGTTAAATACACATTATTTTCGCTTGAACATACTTACATTAATAATAAACATCTAATGATTTTATTATACATTGGCATACACATTTAAACAGACACAAGTTTTTTCTTCTGCATTTAATATTTATTTATTACTTTATCACATGTGACACGTATCTGACCAATCAAAATATTTCTCCATCAATATACTGTCTATTGGATTTTTAAATCATTCGTCTTTAATAAATCTCTGAAGAAGCTTGTCAAAGTGAAACATGTTAGATTAAAGACACTTTTTATTCTGCTTGTTCTTTACTTATTCTATTCATATATAAATATATGCACAGCGGACTTTATTATAATACAAGGGAGTGTCAATAATTTAGCAATCTCATACCTATCCACATCAGAAATAACTCGACTTTCTTGCACAAAAAAGGAAGACGTCTCAACACACACCGTGTTTGATTTCCCATTCTCAGTTGATGTTTGAAGGCAGCATTAAAGAATGCAAACTATGTGTTCTTTTTGCATCAATATGAATTTACAATACTGTCTGAAGAAATATTTTCTGACCGAATTAAATAAGTGATTTTTATCATCGACGAAGCATTTTCGTTATTATTTTTAAATTGCCATACAGACATAACTTGACAGGAACAGAAAGCTTATTATGAACAACAAAACTGAAGTCTATACGGCATGTATCCTCAGCTTGCTGCTCTACGACAAGAACACTTGCAGTCTCTACTTCAGACAGGAGAAACGCCCCAACGCCTTTCATCTTTGCTGTCTGAGACGATTCTGGGTATCAATTTGTCCAAATCGCTCACGTGCTCAGTTAGCTAGTATATACGCCATTCTTTAACAGCGCCGGACCTGTTGATTTGGACATGTACACCATTTCTCAGATGAAAAGATTCCGAATGTCCATTATAGCTTTTTTGTAATTAAAATTTTTTTAGATATCCACGTAAAAAGAGCAGCCCAAAGTGCCAAATACAGATGGGAGGTGTGAAAATCAAGCAGGTATGAAAATTTAAATATCTGGGAAGACGGAAAGTGCGACACAAAGATTTGAAGGCGAATTGACTTGGCGAAAAAGGCGTTCCTGAAGTTGAATATTAAGTCACAGGAAACTTTCACTAGAACCAAAAATAGAGTACTGAATTGCTATGTGATGTCAGTTCTTCAATATGAAGTGAATGTTGGACAATATCAACAAAGATAAAAGAAAAACTTGAAGCAGCTGAAATGTGTTTCTACAGCAGGATGCTGCGGATATCGTGGACCGAGCATGGGAGCAATGACGAGGTGTTGGAAAGAATGGAAACGAAAATGAAAATTAATACTGAGCATCAGGAAGAGATAATTGAAGTTCCTTGGACATGCAATGAGGAAGGAGGGCTTGGAGAACCTGATACTAAGAGGCCAGATAGAGACAGAGGAAAGCAGCGGATAAATATTTGAAAAGCCTGAGCAGTTGGATGATGGAACGGGGTTTGAGAGACGTTACAGGAGAAAGCGTGCTAAGAGCCACCAGGGATAGGGAGGCGTGGAAGGCCATGTTCGCCTACATCCTGAAAGGACAATGTACATAGAAGAAGAAGAAGAATATTTCATTTGTTTATAATGAAATTCAAGAATTCAGGAATCTCCAGGCTCTTCGATTTCCTTGAATAAGGAGCAAGTTTCAATCTGACAGTTTCTTCCCAAGGACTGATTGGAACAAACTCCAAATAGGATGCTTCTCTGACAACTACAATCTGGAACTGTTGAGAAATCCAAGATGAACCGATATCTATGCTACTCGTCTGAATAATGAAATTCTTACTTCCTCTTTTCCCTTACAACAATCTCTCCCAGTAACCCTTTACTTTAAATGGACCCTGGGCATATAATAAAGAAGAAGCTTTGGCAAGGTATATTTTTGACATTCCGTTCAACCTACAGATTTTGATGTCACATTTTCCATTATCAAATGAATTTATTAAACAGACTTTCTTAGCAGAGGCATTATTATTCTATATTTCATCATCTCACCCGTTACACCCAATGATGTGTAGGGAATAAACTTTTTATTATTCTATATTTCATCATCTCACCCGTTACACCCAATGATGTGTAGGGCATAAACTTTTTATTATTCTATATTTCATCATCTCACCCGTTACACCCAATGATGTGTAGGGCATAAACTTTTTATTATTCTATATTTCATCATCTCACCCGTTACACCCAATGATGTGTAGGGCATAAACTTTTTATTATTCTATATTTCATCATCTCACCCGTTACACCCAATGATGTGTAGGGCATAAACTTTTTATTATTCTATATTTCATCATCTCACCCGTTACACCCAATGATGTGTAGGGCATAAACTTTTTATTATTCTATATTTCATCATCTCACCCGTTACACCCAATGATGTGTAGGGCATAAACTTTTTATTATTCTATATTTCATCATCTCACCCGTTACACCCAATGATGTGTAGGGCATAAACTTTTTATTATTCTATATTTCATCATCTCACCCGTTACACCCAATGATGTGTAGGGCATAAACTTTTTATTATTCTATATTTCATCATCTCACCCGTTACACCCAATGATGTGTAGGGCATAAACTTTTTATTATTGTATATTTCATCATCTCACACGTTACACCCAATGATGTGTAGGGCATAAACTTTTTGTTACTGTTTCCGGAACAAACTGTTTTTTATGGGGCAGGTTTGTTCGCCCTTTAGCCCAACCCTGGAGGACCGGTGGGCCATTCTTAGTCCTTACGTTTACAGCACCTTGTATTCCCAAACGGTCACCCATCTAAGTACTGACCAGGATCGATTTTGCTTAACTTCGGTGATCGGACGATAACCGGTGTATTCATCACGATATAGCCGTAGACTATTCTCTATTACAATGATACTTTATTAATGTCTTTTCTGTTGCATTTCGTCGTAAACCTCAGGTCCTTCTTCGCATATTACATAACAATATTGAATAGAAAATTAAAAAAAACTTTTAAAAAATTGGTTACTAAATTCATTAAAAAAACAGAGCAGTGAGATAAAAAATAAACTTTCAATTTATTTTATGGTCGTAAAATATAAATTTGAGGATTACTCATTTCAAAATTAAATATAAATTATGACAAGTGGCACGAACCCACTAACATAATCCAGTTGTCAAAATTCATCTGATACTGAATATAAAAGGCTCCAAAAATACACCACTGAAGTTCTTCGGGACGGTGGAGTAGTTGGTTATACATGTGTTAGTATCATGAGTCATTGGTCATGCGTTCGATCCTTGGACTTGGTAGTGACGAACCAAATCCAACATGAAAGAACAACAATTTCACAGGATATTTCACAATAACATCAACGAGATAATACACATTAGCCAATCTATGGACACCTGATGTTGACCAGAGGGTACTTAGTCGAAACGTAGTGTCTATTATATTACCTTTATTAGGCTTACGGCCTTACACGCTGAATACACCGGTTCTTGTTTGATCACTGAAGTTAAGCAACGTTGAGCCTGGTCAGTACTTAGATGGATGTCCGCTTGGGAATACCAGGTGCTGTAAGCATATAGTGACGATTGTGCGTTGTGGTGCAGTGGATAGCGGCTCAGAAAGAGAAATCGGTGAGCCGAGTTCGAATTCCAGTTGAATACCCTGCATTCACTTAAGCACTGGTACCCTTGGGAAAGGTATTGATCCGTCCCTTTCCTTTAATTATGGGTTAAAAAACAAGGGTAAGACTTGGGGATCCTGTCCTTAAAAAAAAACAAATTCCAATTAATCTTGATACTCGAAAAGAAAAATGTATTACTAGACACAAAACTTATATAAAAAACAACAATAAATTGTTGAAAGAAAAAGGTATTACCAGCAATAAATAAATAAAATTTAGTTGGCAATAAATGACCCGCCGAGGTTGATTTGCCACAAAAACAAAACAACCATCCAACCTTTATCAACCAGTCCGAAATAATTCCAAGATTACTGAAAAATTATTCATCCCAGAAATAAATACAAAACAATAAGAATTCACAATGATTCGTGCAAAATATCCATTTTTAAATCATTACACTCTAAGCAAGGCAATAAAGCCACTAATCATCAAGGGGTTGCTAATTTTTAAAGAAAATGAGAAAAATTATTAAGAACAGACAACAATAAAAAAAAGAAGTTTTCAGGAGTTGGGAGATAACGACACTGCATTTAATTTTCTTTAAGTTGATTGGAAAGCCAGAAGCAGGAAGTGAATTCCACAAGCGAGAAGTGTGAGAGAGAAAATTGTGAGAAAAGAACTCTGCTTAGATCTATAAATTTCAACGTTTAAATTACGAGACCGAACTACCAAGCTAGATATTTGTAAAATAACAAATGCTATGGGAATATTTATTTAATAAAAAACAGGAGTACGTTACATTACAGCGGTGTGAAAATAAGTGAAACCGAGATGAATAACATTACAGCTTTTACTTTGCATTTTTCAAAAATGGCCTGAACACATATTAAAAGTATGGGACCTGATATGATTTGAATATTAAATGCATAGACGAAGGGTAGACATATAAAAGTGTAAAAGAGATTCTGAAGCAATCAATAACGAATATATGTATGTGTGGGTCTATGTGCGTGTGCGTTTATGTGATTGCGTTTACCTGTGCGAATGATTAAAAAGCGTCTCATAATCATATTTTATGGCTAAAATAATGAATTGTTATTTCATATACTTCTTCTTCCATGTGATTTTTCCTTTCAGGCCGTAAGCGATCATGGCTTTCCACGTCTCCCTATCCCTGGTGGCTCTTAGTAAGCTTTCTCCTGTAACACCACGCAACCCCCGTTCTGTCATTCACCTGCTCAGACCCTTCAAATATGTTATCCGCTGCTTTCCCCTGTCTGTCTTTCCCTCAATCTGGCCTGTTAGTATCAGGTTCTTCAATCCCTCCTTACTCATTGCATATTCCAGTAACTTTAGTTATCTCATCCTGATGCTCAATATTAATTTCCTTTTCGTTTCCATCCTTTCCAAAACCTCATCATTGTTCACATGCTCGTTCCATCTTTCTGTAGAATCACATTTCAGTTACTTCAAGTTTTTCCTTCATCTCTGATGATATTGTCATGCATTCAATGACATATTGAAGAACTGACATCCTATAGCAATCTAGTACTCTATTCTTTGTTTCTAGTGAAAGTTTCCTGTCTCCTAATATTTTACTCAGTTTCTGGAACGCGTCTTTCGCAATGCCAATTCGCCCTCGGATTTCAGTGTCGCACTTTTCGTCTTCTGTTAGAACACTTCCAGGTATTTAAATTTTTGTATCTGCTTCATTTTCGTATCGCCCACCTGTATTTGGCAGTTTGGGCTGCTCTTTTGGCTGAATACTATACATTCAGTTTTCTTGCAGTTTATTTGAAGTCTTTTTTGTCACTCTCTTCAGCTACATTATTTAGGAGGTTTTCTATTTTCCTTTCCGGGTCTGCAATCAGCACTGTACCATCTGCGTACCTTATGTTGTTTAAATTGTGGTCTCCGATGACAACTCCTGGCATAACAAATTAATCTCGCACATATGTTTGAAAATTATGCGTCATAATTCTTGTTCAATTCGTCATTTGCAAGACTAGATATAATCCGGAGCAGCTTATGCACAATTCTTACCTAGGGTTTTTGAAGAACTGGTTGTTTAGCCATATTTGTTTTTCAATCTTTCTCTTACATTTGTTTTGATGTTATATGAAACAGAACGTATCCTTAGCTTCATATTTATGCAATGTGTGGTACAGTGGATATCGGCTCAGAACGAGAAACCGGCAAACCGAGTTCGAATTCCAGTTGAATCCATTGTATTCACTTACGCGCAAATACCCTTGGGAACGGTATTAATCCGTCTCTTCCTTCCAGTTATGGGTTAAATAGCAGGACAGATTCTGTTCTATAGCCTTGGTCGGCAAGCAGTCTACCGCAGAAAGCAATGGCAACCTACTTCGGGATAATCTTCTGCCCAGTCAGTCATGTCTCTTTCGAGAGACATGATCGCCCAAGCGTGTATCACTTAACTGACTGACACTGAGCAAATGATGGTCTGCTATCAAAAACAAAGAAAAGAGTGGCCAACTACTGTCTCATGTCTATCATGTGCAGGTAAAGAGGCTCGAAGTGAAAGAGTTGTGAGTTTATAGGCACATGTTGACAATAGCCTAGACAGGAGGCTGCGGGAAGTTCTAAAGTAACTTGAATCTCAAGCATTTATATTTAAAATCAGAAATAGAGGCTTCCTCGGATGCTTGGAAATTTTGACACTCACAGGAAATACTTAAAAAAAACAAAGAGATGTCACCCTAATAAGTTTGGGATGGCTGAGCGAGTATAAAGTAGAATAAACTACGAAGAGTACAAAAACGCTTCTCAGAGAAACCTCCTTTGTTTTGACACAAATACACAAAAAGATGAGCTTTAATCGAGTAGAAACACTATAGCGGGGTCTCCCAACTTGGCCGATGATATTACCCACCAGTGGGTGATTTTAATTGCTGGATGGGCAACAATGAAAAGAAAATGGTAGGTAATTGAAAATTTTGTTGTGCAATATAAGATTTTAAATATTAAAAAAATATTTCAGAATATCTTACCCCCCCAAAAATGGAAAAAAATAACTCAAAAGTGATATTCAAAGAACCTGTATATGCAAAGCAGAAGGAGACTAAATGAGAATAATATAGGCATCAGACCTGATGTGACATCAATATTTAATGCATGGACGAATGGTAGACTTAAAAAGTTGTAAGATAGATTTTGTCACAGGAAATTGTCGAGCACGGAAGTTTTGATTAAATTGTATCTAACCAAAAAAAAAAAAAAAAAAAAAAACCGCATCGAATATTTCGAATATTTTACTCTAAATCTCTTTTCAAGTTATAGGCTATTTGGGGGTAAACGAATCCGGCTAGAATTGGAACTCGGCTCTCCGATTTCTCATTAGGGACCGTTGTCCATTGCATCATTCACACATCGCGCATCCAAGCTTACAGCATCTTGTATTTCCAAACGGCCAAGCTTGTGAAATTAGGTTGCGTAAAATTTGCTGAAAAATGTCCATATGTTATCTGTTCGTATGAATGTATAGAGTGATATCATTTAATTGCTGACCAGAATCTACAGGTTTAAAGGATAAGCGGTTGGTGTAATGGATAAATCTTGGAATAAGAAATCTGAGAGTCAGGTTCGACGTCTGGTCGGGTTCGTTACATGCATTTACGCAAAAATACCGCTAGGAAAGTTACGAATACATCTACTTTCCCCAAAAATACGGGTTAAATAGTAGAATTTATATCTGGAAAAATACTATTCTCAAAATAAATGTTTTGGGTTTTGCTAATCTACAAATGGTCTATAAACTGTAAACAAATCAATGAATAATTGTTGAAGAAATAGTGGAGCGCTATGAACGACTTGAAAGAATCAGTAAGTCAAGTGCCATACATGATACACGCTTGTGTGATCATGTCACGATCTGACTAGGTAGAAGTTTTTTCCCACAGTCGGTTGCCATTTCTTTCTGCGGTAGACTTGGTAGAACCTAATCTGTCATGTTATTCAACCCAAAGCGGGAGTGAGAATTTTTTTGCGCGTGAGCGAATCTAACGAATTCAACTAGAATTCGAACACGGCTCTCCGGTTTCCATTACACCACAACGCACGCCAAAAGAATAAAGGAGATTAATTGGAAGGTGGTATTTTTTGAGTATTGACACTGATGCTCATTATTGCGTAATCAAATTTCATCTTTATGATGAATGCTAAACAAATGTTTCATTCTATGTTAATTTAAGACAAAAACAAAAATATGACTCATCATCATCATCATTATCATCAACGTCATCTTTAGTCCAATGACACGGTTTGGTTGTAGGGCCAATGACAGGGTTTGGGCGTTGAGCTCCTGATCGGTTCACTCTACATATCTGGATTGATGGCAGATATACATATCCAAACCTAGCCTGTCTTGGGCATGCATAACTAGTTAAGGCCATCCGTCTCCATGTCAAACCTTAATATACCTTCAAATTTAATGCACGCCTTGGTCACAGACACATGGTTGTTGAAATCGGTCGAATAAGACCTCCGCCTTGGCATCACTGGTTGGATACAAAGTTAAGTAGACCATTCCATCCTAACGTGCTATAAAATTATGCGTCATAATTCTTGTTCAATTCGTCATTTGCAAGACTAGATATAATCCGGAGCAGCTTATGCACAATTCTTACCTAGGGTTTTTGAAGAACTGGTCGTTTAGCCATATTTGTTTTTCAATCTTTCTCTTACATTTGTTTTGATGTTTTATGAAACAGAACGTATCCTTAGCTTCATATTTATGCAATGTGTGGTACAGTGGATATCGGCTCGGAACGAGAAACCGGCAAACCGAGTTCGAATTCCAGTTGAATCCATTGTATTCACTTACGCGCAAATACCCTTGGGAAAGGTATTAATCCGTCTCTTCCTTCCAGTTATGGGTTAAATAGCAGGACAGATTCTGTTCTATAGCCTTGGTCGGCAAGCAGTCTACCGCAGTCACCCGGCAAGAATGATCGTCTGCTTTTATAGAATATTTTATTTGGTAAAAAGAAAATAAAAAAATATAGTTCAAATAAATGCCTGTGGTAACATTTAATTTATATGAGCACACAAATAAGATAGGCAAAATGTATGAACAAACGATAAATTTAAAGAAAGTCAATGAATTACACAAATTATATGCTTTACTTTCCAAATGAAGGCCAATAGCACGTATGTAAATTGTCAATGAAAATGAAACATACCGTTTTACAAATAAAATTATAATGGTTTTTAAGAAGGTCCTCAGAAAAAATAGTCCTGGGCATGACAGTAAACTGCATCTGAAAACAAGGCCTTTGATTGAGAGGTTGTGAAGAGCATGGAACCACCTCTTAATTACTGTTGTTCACAGGTCTACCCTGACTCAGTGTGGGTGCATCTGTAATGAGCAAATAGTTAACCCTCAAACTGGGGTGAAAACACTGTGAAAGTATAAATATAAACTTTTATAGAAATGTATACATGAAAATAGACATTTGTAGGAAAATATACATTTTTGAAGGAAAAATATTACCAACAATACGTTTTTTAAAAGAAGATTATGACCATAACACATTTTATTCTCAGCAAAGCATTTTTGAATACAAAACTAAAAGACATTTTCAGTTTTCTAAAATAAAAAAAGAACAAAAACAACAAAATTTCTTTAAAATCCAACCTTTTCACTATAACCGAACATTAAAATAAATAGCATAAAATCCCACCTTTTTGGCCTTAAATAACACAGAGGTAGTTATGCCGTTAAACAAAACTTAAACTCAGAAAAGAAAACTACATGAAAAGTAAAAAAATGGGAGAATATCAGTTAGACAGTTAAATGCCATATGTGATACACGCCTTGGGCGATCATGTCTCGAAAGAGACATGACTGACTGGGCAAAAGATTATCCCACAGTAGGTTGCCATTGCTTTCTGCGGTAGATTGATTGCCAGCCAAAGCTATCTATAGAACCCAATCTGTTCTGCTATTTAACCCATAACTAGATGGAAGAGACTGATTAATACCTTTCCCAAGGGTATTTGTGCGTAAGTGAATGCATGGTATTCAACTGGTATTCGAACACGGCTCCCCGATTTGTCGTTCCGAGTCGATATCCACTGCACTACAACCTCTGAATGTTATTTAAAAAATAATTTGTTACAATTTTAGAAGTTTGTGGTGACAGCAAAGAATAGACTGCAGCAGCTGAGGGCTTTAAATCACCGAGAGTTAGGCTTCTCGGAATGTGAAGGAAACCCATATAATGGTTTTCGGATAAAAAAAAAAAGAAACAAACGCAGCTGTTTTTCTACAAATCAAAATGTATTAAAAATATGTCCGAAATTCAATGTCTGCTTTTTCTCTGAAAGCCAGACTATGCACGCTCAAGCAGTTTAAATATTTTATATCATTTGACAGGTATTGTTTTTAATCCGGCTAGATGTGTAGACAATGCCCTCACCAGAAAAGCCTAGATAGGGAACTAGTTTAGTTGATAATGACTCGACCAAGAAGGTCAAACTTGATTACTGTGACCAGCAATAAAAAAAATGTTATTAAATGTTCAAACAATTGTAGAAACAGACGCATTATTTCTCAAATTATCGAAAAAAGAAGATGAGTTTTTTCTCCAAATTGTGGAATAAAGCTGTCAAATAATATGCAAAAAGCGATTTTCATATATGTGAATACAAAACGTAATAATTTTTGTCATGATTATCCTTTTCAGCCTCTGGCCCAGAGTGACATTTTTTTTAATCATTTCACTCCAGGCAAGGCAGTACCGCTACTGATGTGCAGGGGGCTAGATAAGAGAGTTAAAGTTTTAAGCAGAGGGAGAGTGAAAGACGAACCGGCTACAGTGGGCGAAAACGAAAGGGCAAGAGAAGGATGCGAACGCAGGAGTGATGACAGTTGTGAAGGTAGAGAGAAAGAAAAAGAACAAGTGATGTAGAAAGAGCTGGAGTTAAGTGGATAATAGATGGGAATTGACTTTGCATTTAAATTCTTGGAGGTTGTAGCCGTCAGGAAAGCAAGTATATGGAAGGGAGTTCCACAGGCTGGAAACGCGAGAAAGAAGTTGATTGAATAGACCTGTCGCCTGCATTTGTTTGATCTTCGGTGAAAAAAGTTGTTACGCACATATGAATATAATAATTTCATTGAGTTTGTATCCTTATGAAAAAAGAACTCAACCTCGTCTTCAAAAATAAACAAATAAATAAATAAATAAAATAGAATGTTTTAATTCGATCTCAAAAACGGTCAGGTTTCTTGTTCCTCATCTAAAGAAAAGATAAATTATCTGTTGGTCTTCACGGTTGATGGCGTCCGTGGTCTTGCATAGTGATGATGAGACGTCTTCCTCAGCCTCTCTCCATTTGCTTAAAGATGAACTATTTCTTTTGCCATGCATCGAGCTGTAACTTATGCTGATTCTTAATGAAGTTCACAGACCGTGTGAAGTGGACAAGCGTCCTTTTCCTGAACAATCGCCATGATCGGCCGTGACAGGTGTCAATGTAGCAAGGACATTGAATTAAAGAATGACTGGATAGAACATAGCCAAGAATAGAAATGGTTCCTCGTTGACACCTCCTAGAATCAATAATTCTACGTCTCTCTCAGAGGAACAGAACATGGTTCGTTCGCGCGTCGCAGACCCCCAGGAACCGTATAATCAATAGGAACTACCGATGTTAGTGACGTGCAAGAAACTAATACATATTTCATAGACAATCCTATGACATTATATCGTCTTCTTATTAGGCTTTTGTTTCATATGTAAGCCATTATTGTCATAATTAGGCAGGCAATTATGTAATTATTTTGCAGTCCCTCTGCGCATATCCTGCTGGCCACAGCAAATGCCGGAAATGATAAAGTTCATCAGCTTTGAGGTATTGTGCATCAAACATACTTGCATACATGCATACGTGATGAGGATGTGTTTGTCTTAACCTCGAATATAGACGTTTTCATTAGATACTTATGTCGAGGCAAGATTGCAACCCGAGACCCCCACCACACTCAAAATCACGCGAAGACACACATGACTACAGAGAGAGACACACAGTCTCACGGTCACAAATTTAGAAATGAAGACATGCGCGCACGCACATACACACACACACATACACACACACACACACACACACGCATACACACACAGATATATATATATATATATATATATATATATATATACGCACATACGCACACAGATATTGCTACAAACATTATTACAGTGGTTACTTTATATTTGAAATAGACACGCTTTTTTATTAAATAATCATTTGTATTAAAAATGTTGGAATGAAAATAAATAAATCTATTCTTAATTATATATATATATATATATATATATATATATGTTTATATGTCTTTGTGTTGTGTTTTCTTCCTGTACAAGGCGATTGAAAAGTAAATATCTATTAAAAAATTATAATTTATTTATTAACGATAAATTTTACAATAAATTGATATGAGATAACAGCGTTTAGCATAAGGTTTTACTACTTCTTCTCGAGCCGCCCAGGAATCGCTTCAACTGATTTGATCAGAAACTCTTTTGGTATGGAAGACATAACTTCTTCAAGTTCTTTCAAAGTTTTGGTTGGCTGCAGCAGACTTGTTTTTTTAACCAACGCCAAAAGAAAAAGTTTCAGAGTTTTAAGTCAGAACCCTGGTCACTTATACATAAAATAGGGAGTTACTTTTCATTCTCTCTTTTTCGCTTTCTCTCTCTCCCTCTCTCTCTATATATATACGTGATACACGCTTGGGTGATCATGTCTCGAAAGAGACATGACTGAGTGGGCAGAAGTCTATCCAAGAAGAGGTTGACATTACTTTCTGCGGTAGAATGGTTGCCAACCAAGGCTATAGAACCCAATCTGTTCTTTTATTTAACCCATAACTGGAGGGAAGAGACGGATTAATACTTTTCCCAAAGGGTATTTGTGTGTAAGTGAATACAAGGTATTCAACTCGAATTTGAACTCGGCTTCCTGATTTCTCGTTCCGAGCCGATATCCACTGCACGACAATGCACATCCTTTCGTGGTTTTCGACTCTGCTTCGTGGCGGCGTAGTTGCAGTCGTTGTCAAATCGCTCGGCGGCGGCAACGGCAACGGCAGACAGCGGATGACGTGCAGCAGAAGTGAACCACTGAAGCCGGTGTCGGAGCTTCAGTTTAGACGGACGAGACCTAACGCACATGACAGGCTGCCGATTATTTACATTATTCGGGCTATTGTTCTCATCACTGGTCCATGTGTCACTGAAGATACATGGCCCAGTGGATATAGACGTAGGTTAGTTATAACTACATGGTTATCAAAAATATCATCGCACATGAAATGGGAATGATATATCTCAGTAATCGTAATAAAGGTTTTGGTTCGAAATTTTTAGCACCTAAAGAAGGCCGGGGCGTACAATGACCGAAACATTGTAAACCTGGCTGTAAAGATGAGAACAATAGTTTTAATAATGTAAATAGTGTAGGTACAACACTGTGCGTGTTTAAGGTGTATCTTCTCTAGAGAATCTGAGAAATTCTTTTTATTTTTATTTTTTCTCTCGGATGTAGTGCTTATATACTTTCCTGTCATCTGATTGTCCCAAGTGTGCTTATCCTAAGTGCAGCTGAGTCGACCGCCTTATTACATTTTGGGGGCAGTCACTGTCATACAATTGGGCAAGAATCTGCACCTGGGGGATATGAAAATCAGCATCTAGATCTCCAGTTAGTCTGGCTCCTCCAGTGAGACATTGAACGCAAATTCGTTTTTTTATCTCTTAGGGGAGAGACAAATACACATTAGTGTCACTATAGTTTAATAAAAAAAAATTCCGATGAGTTAACCGATCGCTGGTTGATGGGGGAGGGAGATGGTCTGGTAACTTTCCTTTGCGCTTCATGAATATGACGGAATCAGAAGTCAGTTCACTTGTTTCTGTTTCCTAGCCGTTATCACCCGTAGATCCAAACTTACAGGACCTATTATTACCAAACGGTCAACTATATAGATACTGAGAAGCCTCGACGTTGCTTAACTTCGGCGATGAAATAAATCTCTGTCTTCGGGAAGAGTGCGGCATGGTTATGTCTCTCTCCGAGGGAGAAGACGCAGCTGCGAAAACAAAATCACCGAAAAGTGTCCGGTCTCGTGGAACAGCTAACCGTGGCTGTACTCACTCATTGCACTATAGATTGGCAGATCGGTAGTCATACAGATGCCAGCGCTACCGATAGTTAAGGGGGCTGGGCAATTTTTGGCCATGGCCCGAATGTGCAGGCTGGTGTTCCCCACATTAAACCCGGCCTTGTGTCACATCACGTCGCAATGGGGAGACGGAGTAAATACTTCGATGGGATATTTTATAGGCTTGTCTAAAATAAGTCAGTTCAAATATTTATCTTTCTATCTTTGTCAATTAGTTCAAATATATATCTATCGCTCTATCAGCCGCAGTTGGTTCAGGAGACAATAACCTACAGTTTTAAGGTCTTGGTTCATAAATTTGATGATGTAGTAGTTGGTAGCTGAAGAAGGTAACAAGAAAGGACTAGAAATAAACTGCAAGAAAACTGAATGCATGGACATCAGTAAAAAGGGCAGCCCAATATGCCAAATACAGGTCGGAGATACTAGAATCAAGCAGGTACAAAAATTTAAATACCTGGGAAGCATTATAACAGAAGACGGAAAGTGCGAATTAGCATGGCGAAGGAAGCATTCCAGAAGATGAGTAAGGTTTTAAGAAACAGAACAATTTCGCTAGAAACAAGGAAGATAGTACTGAATTGCTACGTGCTGTCCGTCTTCAATATGGCAGTGAATGCTGGACAATATCAGCAAAGATGAAGGAAAAACTTGAAGCAACTGAAAGGTGATTCTACAGAAGGATGCTGCGTGTATCATGGATCGAGCATATGAGCAATGATGAGGTCTTGGAAATGATGGAAACAAAAAGGAAATTAATACTGAGCATCAGGAAGAGACAGCTTAAGTTCCTGGGACACGTAATGAGGAAGGATGAATTGGAGAATCTGATACTAACAGGCCAGATAGAGCGAAAAGGTGACAGGGGAAAGCAACGGATAACATATTTGAAGGACCTAATCAGGTGGATAACGGAACGAGGATTACAGAACGCGTGCTCAGAGCCACCAGTGATAGGGAAACGTGGAAAGCCATGATCGGCTCCGTCCTGAAGGGACAGGGCACATAGAAGAAGTAGTTGTGAGTTCAATCTCTTGGCTTGGTATTGCGCAATTGGGCACGTTAAAAATGGAGTGAGCATTGACTGAACAGTATAAAAAATTGATAGAGAACAGTCTACCCCAGAGATTAAATTATGGTTTCAATTAAAAATTACCTGTAGTTTACATGTATCGATATATAACTGATGAACATACGAAATCATAAAGGCCAGATTTGGTCAATAGTCTGTACGTAAATAACCAAAATTATATATCCCTCTCTCTCTCTCTCTCTCTCTCTATATATATATATATATATATATAGGTTTTGAAGGCTGTCACAATGCGTTTAGTAAAATAAAGGAAGGTAAAGGAGTTTTGGGGTATTATTATACATTAATATTCCGAGATCAAAATCTCATCTTTAGAATAGCAGAGGAGCGTGTGTCTGTCCAAGTGAGTCCGTGCCTTTCAACTCTGTGATTCTGAAGATGAGATTTTGATCTCGAAATATTAATGTACAATAATTATGTAATACACAAAGACTTCTTTACCTTCTTTCATTTTGCTAAACGCATTGTGACCGCCTTCAAGAGCTAACCATAAACCATATATATATAAATGTATATATATATGAAAAGATTCTTGGTGGTACAAAATTTAATAACAGCAAGGAATAAGCGGAATTTTGATGACATTCTATACCGTAAAACTAAAAGAAACAACCGGTTTCGTCCCAGATCTCTTCAAGTTTAATTTCTGGGAAATTTAATCCTAGAAAATGAAAGAAAACTTTAATGTTAGGAGGAGAAAAAATATGCAAAATAACTAGCTAGAGTTGAAGCACATTCAAACCCAACAAGCAATCTCTCTGGTTACAGAGAGAAGGCTTGCGAGATTTGATGTAAATGGACTCCAGAGCTTTTAAATGATATAAGGAGTGCGACTTGGATAATATTGAAAAACAGTCTGCACTCAATCCAGCAACACAGTCCATGCTAGTCATTGCATGTGGTTCTATAGATGACCCGGATGTAATTATTAGCTCACTACTTCTTGCGGACCGATTCAAAATTCTGGGGGGGTAAATGCTGTATAATTCTATATTCCAAACGTTGAGGTGTTCTACCTATGTAGTCGCATCCCCAGCTACGTTAAAATTCATAAACAGAATTAATGCGATATGGGGGTATACCATTCTTGCGAATGGAAGAAAGAATTAGTCAAGTAATGAACTTAGATCATTGGTGCCCCTAGGTACGAATTTGCACGAGATACTAGATTAGCAACTAGGTCTAACCCTTTTACAGTGAAACCGATAAAATGTAACCGCAATTTCTACTCCAACAGCTTCTTTTCTCGCACTTCCTGCCTGTGGAATTCCCTTCGGCATACATGCTTCCCCGACAGCTACAATCTCCAGGTGTTTAAACGTAAGGTCAATAGACACCTCCTAACACAGTAACTCACACCCATTCTTTCGAACACTCTTCCTATGTACCTCCTTACTCGTCTATCACCCTCCTTCTGACATTTCCTATATCTAATCGCTCTCTCAGCACCTTCCCCTATGTAACCCCCTGCGCTATAGTGGCAGTGGAATGCCTTGCTTGGGGTGAAAAGATTTTTAAAAAAAGTAAATTAAACTTGAAGAGATCTGGGACGAAACCGGTTGTTTATTTTAGTTTTAGTTCGCTCTTACATGTTGTAGCCTTTACAAACTCTTTCCAAACCTAGTTTTGGGTTTTAGCGGATATAATGACACGTCGATAAAAACAATATTTTAAAATTTGTGTATCTATATGTGTGTGCGTATATTCGTCTGTTTATATGACAGTGTGTTAATGCGTGTCCGTGTGTGTATATACTCGTCTATTTGCCCATATGTGGATGTCTATAAATCTGGATATATGTACGTCCACATCTTTTACTCGCTTAATATCTAAATAACTTTACCGTTATCTAAATCACACGCTTTGTTAGAATTAGAATTCAAAATTCGTAATAAAAATAAAGTTAATCTAATATTCGATTAATAACGTTGACCTCTATTTTAATCAAATATTAATATTAATGCCTAATAAACTCTTTATAGAGTTCTCATATTCTTTAAATTAGAAATTACTTTATTTTGATTGTCCACTCTGTCTATGTAGCAATACCTCCCTGATTAAGGGGGTTTGGCTAGTCTTGAACCTTTTAACATTCTCCAGCTTGAAACAAACCTCGTGATTTGATAAGACACAGATAATGTCGATACAAAATGGCTACTTTTGTAGTGATATTATAATATATTTATGTTATATATATATATATATATATATATATATATATAATCGGTTAAAACATCTATATATTTTTATAGAGCTCTTGCACTATCTATCTATCTATCTATCTATCTATCTATGTCATTGCTTGTTCATGCACTACTGACTGTATTTTTTGTATAATAACAATCTAGAATTATTATTCTTAAAGTAAAAATGGCATCTTATTTAAAATGTATCTTATGACATTGAAAGGAACACAAACGAACGTTTCAGCTTGTTTTGAAGTTTTATTTAATGCAATTTGACTCCTGCTCATAAGTGAGGTTCAAACATTTCTCTTATCGTCGAGTATTTCGAGTGGGGAGACAACTATGGTTGCCTTCATCATCAATTTGAAAACAAGAAAATCGTTTAATCACCCCCTTCCTCTCTTTCTCTCTCTCCCCATTTGTATCAACATGCATCCACTTCAGAAACAAAAAAAAAGAAAAAGAAAATATTTTGATACACTCGCAGGTAACATCATCTATATCAAATATTTAACAAATTTTTGTACGCTCTTGAAACTCATCTATTCATATTAATCTGTGTGTTTTGCCACCGAACGCAACAGCCGCCTAATCTTTACTTACTTATACCCTTTTCGAAGAATTTGTTTCTGAAAAGAAAAGAAAACGGAAAAGCAAATAAATAGAAGCGATTTGAAGCAATTCTCCAAAAAGATGGCTTGTTCCACTTTCGTTATGTAATCATAACCAAGCGTTGAGAGAAGTCTGTGACATTTTCTTCAAGTAAAACATTGTTTATCGATTTTACACAAATAAAGCAAAATGAGCAAGAAAGAACAAAGGTTCTGAAATACACAAAGAAGAAATATAAAACCCATGCAAAAATAGGCAAACTTACAAAAAAAAAGAAAAAATGAATACTTGGACAAGGCACAAATCAAAGCTGATATATATTTTCTCGATGATTTGATATTCCAGCCGATCTCGAGAGACGGAATTTGGAAAATGGTTAAAAGATTACGCCAGAAAATAAAATATAGCCAAACAATGTTGGGGCGGGGTGGGGCGTACGAGAAAAGCAATCCACAATATATCAGGGAGGTTACACAAGTGGTGAGTAATGGATGCTTGCAAATAGAGAAAGGAAGGTGAAAGGAGAGGTTGGCGACGCGGAGAAACCGCCGACCTAAGCGTACACTAGTTTTGAGCGCGGCTACAGGAGATGTCGGTTTGCTTGTTACAATGGATTTTAAAATGGGCACGGAAAAATGAGAGAATGAAGAAAAGAAATTAAAAGAAAGAAGAACATTGCCAAAAAAAGAAAACAAAACAATAGTTTTTAAAAGTAGGAAGAGAAAAAAAAAACTGATAATCGAGAGACGTCAACGACAGAAGACATTACCTACTCAAGCAAATATTCCCCTACCACAATCGACGAATATAACACGCATTATAGAACTAGATATGATGACATTATTACTTTTCGAGAAGGAACTGAATTAAGAACTAAAAAGTCTGCAGGAAAACAAAAAAAAATGGTTTTACAAATAAAACTTCCCGATAGAAAAGATGAAATAATAAACTAAAATATTTTTTAAAAAATTACCGAATGAAATTTCTACATTCCCAACAATTTAGAAACTTATATGATTGACAAAAAAATTTCCTCTTTTTTGTTTTGTATTTTTTTTTTATTAGAATCCATTTTCTTTTTCTATCTAATTTTTCTTCAAGATTTGTTTTCGTGTCTCCTTTTCCCCATTTTTTCCCCTGGATCAGATTTCTATGTGAATCTGATAGAACTTCATTTTGATATGCCATAAACGGAATATAGTATCTTGTCAAATGTATAGATTTTCGACAAGGGTTTATCTTTTCTAGATGTACAGACAATGGCAAACATTTACATCACTGTGCATCTAAAACCACTTAACAATGTGCACGCGTGTTTATGTGTTGTCTCTAATATGTTAGCTATAATCTATTTTGTGTTTTGCCTACCAATATATGCAGGATACTCGAGGAAAATTCGATGTTTTGTAATGGTTAGCAAGCTTTACACGTGACATCAATTACGATTGAGTCGTGAGTTCGATCTTCATTGGGTGTTCTATACTTTCGGCCTTGTGCCACATGTAAGCTACGCTTACTCAAACACAGTATGTGCGAAGCGGAATAAGAAATCGGAGAAACGAGTTCTAATACTAGACAGATACGTTGTATTTATTTACACGTAAATGCTGTTGAGAATTATATAAATCCGTCTCTACCCTCCAGCTATGGGTTAAAAAGCATGACTTGAAAATCTGTGTTATTCTCAATTTTTTTAACAACTCATTAAAATTGATTATTTTTACAATCCGAAATATGTTTCGATTTATTAAATATTCCACTATGTGTTCATAAGTAAAAAAACAAAAAAAAAAAAAGAAAAGAAAAACAAGGACAATATAAACACGCACGGCTTGCTGTAATGACCCTGTCGATTTTTATTTAAATATATGAACCAGAAACAATACATATGTAAGTATTTAGTACTGAGACATCTGTATATGTATCTGCATGTATATAACTGGCTTTTGTCAAATGATTAGAAACCTGTTTTATTCGTTGTGAACGAGTATAATATATTTCTAATCATTTCACTCCTTGAGTTGCACGAAAGAGTATTTACCTAAATGCACAGCTCTAGAATTTTACACCTCGAATTATCGCTACATGACATTAACAAACAACCTGGCAATGTAATATCAGATATCTCGTTTATTTTGTTTGTGTTGTAGTTTAATTTTTTCAGTTTCTCTGCATTATTCATTTTTGTTGCATGAATCGATTGGTTTAGATGACCTCACAGATAAAAATCCAAAGGACTGAGGTTAGGGGAATGTGAAAGCTATGGAACCGGTCCTCCCCTAACTATCCATCTTTCATTGTAGATGTCAGCCATTGCTTCGTGATTACTGTGGTGGAGCCTGATCATGCATGACCCATATATGTCTTCGTATTAGCAGGAGTACATCCTCTAGCAGGCCTGGAAGCGTGTTCGAAATAAAGTCCATGTAGACAGCTCTTGTATGGCGTGCTGAGAGGACATTTAAACGTACAGTTCGCCTACAATTCCAACCCGCACAGTAATCGTAAACTGATGTTGGTGTCTACCCTGTATTGAACCATGGGGATTCTGATCTGCCCATAAATGTTGGTTGTGTAATTTTTTTATACTATCACTTTCAAATATTGCCTCATCCGTAAACAAAACTAAAAAGACCAACAACGACTGGAGAGTATGTGCATTAAACCATCAGCAAAAGATCTTCTGTGGTGTGTGATCAGAGGACGAATGACACTGAACGCGTTGCAGATGATACGGATACCGGCGCTGCTCTTGTCGTAACCTCCATGCGGTACTATGAGATGTACGATATCCTAGGCCCACTTGATCTGTGCTGATACTTAGATGGTCTCTGAGAGTATATAGAACGTTCTTTGTGGTTGGGCGTACGACCGGATATCAATCTTCCTCAATCCACAGTATGTAGTCTCACGGATCTTATCTCAGCAATGAGACGATAAACAGCGGCAAAGTTTGCACAACTCGGCTGCCTTCGTTCTGAAAACGCAATCTGATACAGTCGTACAGCCACGCATCCATTACCATGAGTAATCTGTCATTTTAGAACTAAACACTACTCACACTACTACACACGTTAAATATAGGAAACAGACTAACCACAAATGTACACAAATGACAAATGTAACCTAGTCTACATTGCAAAACTGCGCTATCTGTTGGAAATATTCTTTAAACTTAATAACTCAAAAACGAATAATTTTCAGACATAAGTTTATAATGGATTTTTTTCTTTGTTTTAATGTGAAGAATCCGCCCCAAAGGTTGTAAAATTATTTTTAATACAACCTGTACATATCTATATATATATTTATACAAGTCAGATTAAATAAACTGCAACCATTGTGTCCGCTTATTTTTAATAAAATTTGTTCATACTCACGGATAATCTTTCGCGTATAATAATTGAAAGATATAAGAAATGGGCTGTAACGTTGACAGATGACTTTATTATTCATTTATTGATGTTTCCAAGTACTTTCAATCTTCCGAGATCAGCTTCAGGGTGTGAGCTGGTGGTAAAAAAATAAACGCAAAACTGTGTTGCTAAAAATTACTGTAAATTTTTCCTCTTGCTACAAAAGAACGGTTAACAAATTGCTTAGCATTCATTAGAACGTGAAAATTGATTTTTTTGTTGTAATGTCATAGTCATGTACGTGTTAAAGCATGAAAACTGATCTTTCTTCAAATATTTTAGATCATTATTACAGTATTCATAGCTGATTCTATTAATTGACAGCTTAAGTATTTTAATGAATATTGCCCCAAGAATCTGTAGTTTGTTTTTGTTGCTTTCTTGGTGTAGGATAGTAGTGTCATCGAACATTATTATTTTTATATTGTTAATGTAAACAGGAATATTGTTGTAGATGTCTAGAAATGGACGAATGGTCAGACATGTGTAATGTAAGACGTTTAGTTAATGTCGTTGTTGTAAATCTAACATATATATTCGTTGTTTTTTTGTCCAGTGAATATAGACGTTGGTTAATTTCTGTGATTTGACCCAAAGAATTGTGAGTTCAATACCAGGCTACAGCAGTGGTGAACAAGTAATTTCCAGGATTAGAGCGAGACAACTCATGACTACCAAAAGAAGCACTAATACGCAGGGAATGATAATCATATACCCCAGTGATTCTAATAATGGGTTCGGTTTGAAATTCCTAGCACCTGAAGAAGGCCGGAGCATACTACAGCCGAAACATCGTACAAACGGCAACAAATATGGAGACAATAGTCCGAATAATATAAATACTGTAAGAATACTTTTCTTAGCCTACATGTTTCGCTATTTGAGGGATTAAATCTAGGCAAATGAATGGATGTTATTTTGTAACAAGAATTTATCTACCAGACCAGAACTTGTA
This sequence comes from Ascarosepion bandense, assembly GCA_037127315.1. Lineage (NCBI taxonomy): Eukaryota > Metazoa > Mollusca > Cephalopoda > Sepiida > Sepiidae > Ascarosepion > Ascarosepion bandense. The sequence continues at coordinate 13,340,784 of JBBBDQ010000293.1, read as the reverse complement.
TTGCCTTTTCAAAATTTATAAGCTTAGAAATGCATATAAATAATTATCAGATTAGCTGAAAAATAAGCGAAGCCTTATACAATGCGATGTCTAATAACAAAAGTAAGTGATTTTAATTGTTTTAATGCTAATTAGTACTTAAATTGTTTTGTTTAGATTAGTTTATCTATTTTACATTTTGAATAACATAATGCTAAGGATTTAATAGTTTTCTTTTAATGACTTTTTCAGCATCTTTGTAGCCGTATATCTTGTGTTGGTAAAGTAGAAATTCTTTCAGGAATAAAGATATTGGAAAAAAACTCTGGGGCGCAGCTTTATATTTTGATAAGATACGACAGCGACACTCAAGAATTCTCCTTAAAATATGAAGCAACGCAGTACACTAGTTCTTAAAGAACTCACTCCTTCATCAGATTTCACTTTCTGGCGCTACATAATCAGAAACAAAAATCATTAAAAATAACATCTCTTTAAACATGTGAAATGTCAGCAACAACCAAAACGGAGTGTAGATGAGAAAAATACCGGCATAGTCCATATGTTTACTTTCCCTACAACGTTAAACAAAATGTTGGAGAAAGAAACTCCATTGATTACTATAAAGATTGATAAGAATTAGTGAATTTCTGAAATTTATTTTCCAGAAAAAAATAGTTTCAACAGAAAGATTTTACAAATATAAATAGCAATCGTTATTTCAATATCCTAAGTTCCAAAAACGACTATTGCTATTTCTAATAGGTGGCGGTTGAACGCGCGATTTCGTCTCCCACGTGACTGACATTTATATCACATATACGGGTGTCAATAAATAATCTGTATAACTTACACAGTTTATTCTACCCATTACAAACAACATGATTTTTTATATGAATTTGTTGTACAAGTTCTAACTAACAATTAATTTGAGCAGGAAGGTGTTGCACGGCATTGCGGATATGTTTGTGAGTTTCAAATAAATGCTTCCGAACCATTGGATTAGAATCGGCTGTCCAGTTTTTATGGTATTTCATTACCTCAATGATATCTGTAGAAGAATACGTCAAAGAATAAGCCATATCCTTCATTATAAGGAAATACACCTACTTATGTTTGTAAAATGAGAATCATCTAGATGAGATGTGTTACCTACAACGAATGAAATTCATGTGGAAGTGTTCTGTTGTGTTTGAAAATGCCAGTGAGAATCGAACTTACTACTCAGCCGTAATTGATCTAATAATGCAAGTTTGTTTATCATTACACTACGTCGAGATTCCTTAATGCTGTTAGTATGTCGGTTGTGGATATCCGTTTGAAATGAATAATCAGAGAGCGGAGTTCAAATTCTAATCGGGTTCGTTGCATTCATTTAGGTGCAAATAACCTTCTTTCTCCCGATGAACACGCAGGTTGGCAACCAGTCTATATCACAAAGAAACGGCAACTGGGCAGATCTTCGGCATAGTCATGTCTCTTTTGAGACATGATCGCTCAAGCGTGTATCACATTAACTCTTTGATCAATGTATGCCGAATATAACCTGTATAAAAATGGATAATCTCACCATTCCTAATATCCTTTATCTTCAGAACCTCTTCAAGTCTTTGTGGATAATGCTTCAACAGATCTATAAAACATTATTTCCAATCAGTCAGTCAATTAAATGCTACACCTGATACACCCTTGGGCAATCATGTCTCGAAAGGGACATGACTGACGGGGCAGAATATTTTCCACTGTTTTCCACTTTCTGTGGCACAGTGATTGCCAACCAAAGCTATAGAACCTAATCTGTTCTATTATTTAATCCATAACTGGAAGGAAAAGAAGGATTAAAACTTTTCCCAAAGATATTTGCGCATAAGTGAATGCAAAGAATTCAACTGGAATTCGAACTCGGTTCTCCGACTTCTCGTTCTGAGCTGATAGCCACTGCACCACCCAAGCACACCCTACTTAGCCAATACTTTGCCAGAGAAGTTGTTGTAGTTTCCATCGTATGCTTTCATTTGATATTCGGTAATATATATATATATATATATATATATATATATATATATATATATATATATATATTCTAATGTCCACTATACTATTTCTCAAGTAGATATCTTCAGCAGCTCCAGATCATAACACTGTTTCGAAAATGATTAATATATAGGGTAAGGCTCTGTGTATAATTTCGATTCTCTTTGCATTTTCGTACACTCTACTTTTAATACGGGCAAATAATTCATATTAGGATTTGTCTCTCCAAAGAGGTGCGTTGAGTTGTAGTGGATATCGGCTTGGAACGAGAAATCGGGGAGCGGAGTTCGAATTGCAATTAAATTCCTTGCGTTCACTTAAGCGCGAGTATGCTTGGGAAAGGCATCAATCCGTCTTTTCTCTCCGGTTATGGGTTAAATAACAGGGCAGATTGAGTTCGCTAGCCTTAGATGGCAACCAGTCTACCGCAAAAAGTAATGGCAACCTACTGTCGGATAATCTTCTGCCCAGTCAATCATATCTCTTTCGAGACATGATTGCCCAATCGTTTATCGCGTATGACACTTAACTGACTGTCCAAAGAATTCTTTCTCAATGTGTTAATCATCCATTTCGTGAATTCCGTTGCTATTTTAATAGTTGGAGTTTGAACGTGACTGACATTTATATCATATGTACAAGGTGTCAATACAAGGTGTCAATAAATGATCTGTACAACTTGCACAGTTTATTGCACTCATTTGAAACAACTTGATGTTTTACATTAATTTGTCGTATTGCAATTGCACAAGTTCTAACAATTAATTTGAGCAGGAAGGTGCTTCACGACGTTGGGGATCTGTTTGTAAGTTTCAAATAAACGCTTCCAAACCAATGGATTAGAATCGGCTGTCCAGTTTCTTATGAGGCCACGTTCATACAACATTTCAATACCTTAATGATTTCCATAGAAGAATACGTCAAAAGAATAATCCATATTCACCATTATAAGGAAACACACCTACTTGTATATTTATAAAATGAGAATCATCGAGATTCTGCAACTAAATGAATTCATGTGGAAGTGTTCTGTTGTGTTTAGAAATACCAAGATTTCTGAGCCTGGATGCCCGAATAATGGCTCTGAATTGTTAATCAGAAAGCCAAGTTTTAATTACAGTTTCGTTATATTCACTTAAGAGCAAATGGAAAACGTATGAGTCCACCTCCTCTCTTCCCCATCTATGGGTTAATTAGTAATACTTGCATAAAGAATAATCTCAGTAAAAAAATCTTAAAATCTAAACACATTTTCTGGCTTTAAATATAACAGCGAAATGTTGATAAGCCGTAGAAAATGAAACAATCAATTAATCTGCTTTGCTTAAATAAAACTATTTGATTGCCTATGTTTTCGAAAACAAATATCCCATTATTTTGATATTTGTCTATACTTCTGAGATGAGGTAGTATTTACAATATTTACATGATTTAGACTATTGTCATCATCTTTGTTGACATATGTACAACGTTTCGGTCATTATACGCTCCGGACTTCTTCAGATGCTAGAAGTTTCGATGCTAACCCTTTATTACGATCACTGGGGTATATAATTCTCATTCCATGTGCGAAGCCGCTTTTGGTAGCCATGAGTTATCTCCCTTTAACTTGACTTTAAATTTATTTCTTCACCACTGCTGCAGCCTGGTATTGAACTCACAATTCCTTGGGTCAAGTCACTAGAACTAACCAGCGTCTATATTCACTGGGCCCATGAGTATCTTTAATATTTAATTTTTTACGAATTTTTAAATTGTATAGATAATTCATGGCAATCCTGTTCATATTATGAAATGTTATATCTCCACGCACCTTTCTCTATGCCTCTTGTGTGGATTATGATGATAAAATATTTTTTTTATGTTACAACTGAAAACAAACGAAAAAATGATGTTCATTTTTGCCATTGGTTGCTCTTTTATATCCAGAAAGAAAAACGCTCAAGAAATGGTATGTATTGTTTACGAAGATGTTACTATAGATCAGAGTCAGTCAGTCAGTTAAGTGCCATACGTGATACACTCTTGGGCGATCATGTCTCGAAAGAGACATGACTGACTGGGCAGAAGATTATCCCGCAGTAGGTTGCCATTGCTTTCTGCGGTAGACTGGTTGCCGGCCAAGGCTAGAGAACCCAATCTGTCCTGTTACTTGACTCATAGGTAGAAGGGGAAGAGATGTATTATATTATTAAGTAGTAAATAGTGGGGGATCAGTTTATTACTTCATAACAATACAAAACTGATCCCTTACTTTATGACCAGTATCAGCCTTAATCATGATTCCAACTATCATATTCAGTCAGTCAGTTAAGTGCCATACGTGATACTTGCTTGGGTGATCAAGTCTCTTTCGAGATATGACTGACTGGGCAGAAGATTATCCCGCAGTAGGTTGCCATTGCTTTCTGCGGTAGACTGGTTGCCGACCAAGGCTATAGAACCCAGTCCGTCCTGCTATTTAACCCATAACTGGAAGGAAGAAACGGATTAATACCTTTCTCAAGGGTATTTGCGCGTAAGTGAATAAAATGGATTTAACTGGAATCCGAACTCGGCTCCCCGGTTACTCGTTCTGAGCCGATATCCACTGTACCACAAGAGTATTGTTCATAATTAATTCGCTAGGTTCAGAAGAGGGTATTTTGGCTCGAAAGACCACAAACATCACGGCAAGCTTTCAGCGGATGATAACAAATCAAAACGCTAATTAACAATAATCCTGGTCCACTTACAATGGGCATCGCAAATATACTCCATATATTTCATATGAGTAGTATAAAATTGGTTACGTGAATCGTAAATATGTTTAGGTGCTTCATGGGAAAAGGAAATCGACCGAATTTTCCGTTGAAGATTCTCTACTCATACGCAATAAAAAGAAACACATTTTTAAAAATCGATTACAGGGAATTAAAAATGGATTGTTTGCAACAATATGGAGCGTAAAATATCTTGGGGTATACGAAATATTCTACATCCAAATAAGCTAATGCTATGTATCTACTGGACTTTAAAAGCGCTTTGTGCATTACAAAATCATCCCTCTAAATTAGATCTGGAATTCAAACAAGTTCTGTTTCGATATGAACTGATTAAAATAGCAATCGCTGATAACCCTCAATCATTGGAATCTGAGATGCTATCGCCTTTCTTTAGGAAAATGTTTGTTTGTAGATCCCACAAAACTTAACAGAGTTCGGTTTCACTGTTCTACAACACCTGTCATACTCACACGATCTACTGCTATTATTCACACTCAGTAACGCAGTGCATCTTAGTGGCTTTATTGTCATGCTTGGAAGTGAAATAGTTAAAAATGGCTACTAATGTTTAATACAGATATGCAAAGTTCCTTGCAGACCGTGTGTGATGGACGCACCTTCACGGTTTCTTTCATTGTATAAGTGGAAAGACTATATTAACCACTATATTGAATCCATAGCAAAATCTACTGCTAAGAGGATTGGGTCACTATGTCGATCCACGATGTTTTTTCCACCTGAATCCATCCTGCATATATACAAGTCAACCATCCGTCCGTGCATGGAGTACTGCTGCCATTTATGGTCAGGTGCCCCTGCCGTTCTCCTCAGTGTTCTTGACAAGCTCCAAAGGAGAATCTGTAATGTGATAGGTACTGATCTGGCGACTCGACTGCAGCCACTGTGGCCTCCCTTTGTCTCTTCTATAAATACTTTCATGGCTTCTGCTCGGATGAGCTTAAGTCACTGATGCCTCCTCAACAGGTGTTTACTCGTGCAACCAGACTGGCAACTGGGTCCCACCCATTCACAGTCAGGTTAGCCAAATGCAGACGACAATTCTACTCATGCAGCTTCCTCTCTCGCACTTCCCGCCTGTGGAACTCACTCCCGTATTCTTGCTTTCCTGACGGCTACAACCTCCAGAAATTTAAATGCAAAGTCAATACTCATCTACTAACCACTGGACTCTAGTTCTCTCCCCTCCCCCTGTATAACCTTCCCTTTCTCTCCACCTATGTATCTGTCATCGCACCTGCTTTCTATTGTTCCTTTCTAACTAGTTTGTACTCCTCACTCTTTTCTAATTAATCGTTTTACATTTATGTAACCCCCTGCACATCAGTGGCGTTTCCGACTTGCTCGGGGTGAAATGATTAAAAAAAAAAATTAAATCAATTGCTAGATCAGCTGCAAAGAAAGTTGGTTAACAGTGTGATGCTAGACAACTTTTCTCTCCAGAATCTATCTATTTACAAGTCTACCTTCGCCTATGCTTTGGAATAGATGCTACAAATGATCCGATGTTTCTGTTATATATTTAGATACCCTCGATAAAACCGAAAGAGTAATCAGCAATATTATTAGTCCTAATCTGGTGTCTCGGTTTCAGTCACTTTCCTATCTGCGTAATGTTGCCTCCTGGCATCTTTTTTAATAAATATTTTTATGGTAGTTGTTCGGATGAGCTCTTCCCTTGGTACGTTCTTTTGTTCTCCTTCCTAACTATTGTTTCTGTTTTCTAAATTCCCACCCGATAACCCTTTTTGTCTTAGTGAATTCACGTAGATTGGAGTGAACTATATTTTTAAAAAAGCGATGCAATTTTTCCACATGGTTTTGAATTTAGAATTTAGCAAGATTACCACGGAGACTGTAAACTTGCTATCCATTTTGTCTTTATATTCAACAGCGGATCTTTTCATATTAATATCATTTTGTTATAATAATGTATTTTCCTGTTTACAGTAATCTAGTATCTGCCGGCAATTATTGATTGAAAAATGAAAATGTTATAAGCGAAGCTAACGATATGGCTTGCTTATATATGAGATTAAATTTCCGTTGAATTATTTACAAAGCTTCTGTATCGCAGATTTTAGAAGTACTTGAATCTGAGTGGAAATATAAAAAAAACGCATATTTATATTTACTAAATTCTTAATGGATATGTGGGCAAATTGCCACAGAATTCTGAAAATCATCTTATGTATTTTCTAGTTTTTCCTATATATTTCGCCTCCCTTTTTCTGCGATTTCTTTCCTTCCTTCCTTCTTTCTTTCTTTCTTTTTTTCTTTCTTTCTATACACCCCCAACACACAGCTACACACACACAGACATACACTCACACACACACACACAGACATACACACACACACACACACACACACACACACACACATATATATATATATATATATATATACAAACTGAAAAAAGAAAAATACGCACTAATACACATCTATAATAAAAGAACGATGATTGTGTAAAAACCGTTTAGATGTAGCAAAAGGCCATAAAAGATTATGTACTCAGTGAGAATCGAAGTCACTGTTCAGTTGCAATTTGTTCTAGCGAGACAAATTAGCTAATCATTACATACCGTCGAGGTGCCCTTCCTATTAACGTTCTGTCTCGATATCAAGCATTTTACTACAAAAATAACCTGCTTGCCAACAATGCCTTTCTACTAGTAAACCATTGAAAAAACAGCAATCTTAGCACTAAGCTAACTTCCAGCTCAACACTAATTAAAACAATATATACATTATTTACAGTGTGAGGACTGTTTTACTCATCTTTATTGCTATGTTTACAATGTTTCCGTCATTGTACGCTCCGGCCTTCTTCAGGTGCTAAGAATTTTGAACGAAAACCTTTATTTCGATCACTGGCGTATGTAATTTTCAATCCATCTGGAAGTGCATCGCACATGGAATGAGAATGTAATACACCAGTGATCGAAATAAATGCTTCGATTCAAAATTCTTATCAACTGAAAAGGACTGAAGCGTACAAAAGCTGGAACTCAGCTCTACGATTTAGAATTCTGAGTCATCACCCATTACACTACTCACACATTCAAACTTACAGTGCTTGGTAATCCTAACCGGTTACCCATGTAGATACTGACAAAACCCGACTTTGATTAACTTAGCTGGTCGTACCAGAATCGGTATTTTAAAGTGATGTTACCTTGTGTATAACGGAACTCTAAGTTACCATTAACATGGCTTTCAGTCCAAATTATCCAACTGCTGGAATGATTCAATAACTGGATTGGACAATTTGATAACTGTATGGAAACTAATTTTATCTACTTAGATTTTGCCGACGTTTTGATATAGGCATTTATCAAATACCTCTGTTTATGTGGGTATTCGCGTTAGTGTTCTAGATTGGATGGACTCATTCCTCCTTTCATGATGTTCTGCCAGATGAATTATCTTCTTGGCAGAAAGTCTTTAACGGTGTCCCGCCGGGCTTCATTTTGGGACCCATCCTGTTCTTGATCTATGTAAATGGCATCTCTGAACTGATTAAATCCGCTCTTGAATTATTTGACATTAAACTGCTTCGTTGCACCAGTGACAAAGGAGGCTTTTCATTACTTAAATATGATTTAAATTCATTTCAGGTTCATTTCCGTTATGGCCTCTGAAATTCAATGCGTGAAAGGGTGTTATGGTGAATGTAAATATTTTTTTGATTAATTGGCTGATTTGTTTTTTACGGCTTATCAAACCTTTGTAAGTTATTTAAAGACAAAAATATGTTTACATTACAAGAATCCAGGAAGACAATTCGATCAATTACGTTTCTCCCTTAGTCACCCAAACATCGTATTTTACAGTCATATGAAATGCGGGGAATATATTTACTATATCCAGTCGAGTGTGACCTGGATTATTGTCAGTTCAGGAAAGACATAAGAGTAATCAAGAATCTCTACTGGCAGCAAACGGCCTGCATACGGACAGGTAACGATCTCAGTAGATTTACAAAGATAGAAAGAGGCGTAAGACAAGGATGTGTCTTTTCACCGGATTTGTTCAATCTGTACAGCGAGAATATTTTGAGGACTCTAGACAACACGCCAGGATTTGCTATTGGAGGCCACAATTTGAACAACATAAGGTAGGCAGATGATACAGTGCTGATTGCAAATACGGAAAGAAACTGCAGGACCTCCTACAGAAGGTAGCGATGGAGAGTGACAAAAAAGGACTACAAATAAACTTTAAGAAAACTGAATGCATGGTCATCAGCAAAAGGTGCAACCCAAGATGCCAAATACAGGTGGGGGATACCAGAATAAAGCAGGTGCAAAAATCAAAATATCTAGGAAGTGTTATAACAGGAGATGGAAGGTGCGACACAGAGATCAGAAGGCGAATTGGCATGGCAAAGGACGCGTTCCAGAAGCTGAGCAAAGTACTAACACACACGTAAATTTCACTAGAAACAAAGAAAAGAGTGCTGGATTGCTATATGATGTCAGTCCTTCAATACGGCAGTGAGTGCTGGAGAGTATCATCGAAAATGAGGACAAAACTGGAAGCAGCGGAAATGTGGTTCTACAGAAGGATGCTGCCGATATCGTGGACTGAACATGCAAGCAAAGATGAGGTGTTGGAAAGAATGGCAACCAAAAGGAAATTAATACCGAGCATCAGGAAAAGACAACTGAAGTTCCTGGGACACGCAATGAGGAAGGAGAGCTTGGAGAACCTGATACTGACTGGCCAGGTAGATGGAAAGAGAGACAGAGGAAGGCAGCGGATAACATATTTGCAGGGCCTGATTGGGTGGATGACGGAACGGGGGTTGCCAGGAGTAACAGGGACAAACATACTAAGGGCTACAAGGGATACGGAGACGTGGAGGGCCATGATCTCCTACGTCCTGAAGGGGCAGGGCACATAGAAGAAGAAGAAGTGTTTCGATTTGTTTATTTTCATCTGCTGCAAGCCTGTTGGGATACTTGCTGTTTTCTAGGACAAAATTCCCACTTCTTAATCAAGCGAATTCCGTACAATATTCGTAGCTATGGTGCTATCTTCATAAACGAAACATAACTGTTTAATGTTTACACCATTTCTGTTTATCTTTCCACGTATAAAAAGCATCAAATCAAATCTAATTTTTTCTATGTTCACTTTTAACGCAAAAGCTTTTAAAATTCATAATCCGAAAACAAAAAAAAAGTCACGTGGAGACATGGCCTTTCTGAAGGGTGTTCATAAGTTATGTGCACGTTCATAAATCTAAACTTATTTATAAATGGAACTTTGTCTCTGTATGTGTGTCCGCTACCTATAGATTCCGAAACGGCTGAACCGATTTTCTGTAAAAAATTTACACAGTTGTACTATAAGCGTCTGCGAGTGTTCTTAGCTAGGTTTTCTGTCGACGTACCCTCGATAAATATCGAAAATTGATAATCGAAAAAATCGGGTTATAGAAGGAGTGGTCCGATTTTAATCAAATTTGGTACACTCATAGACAAAGACATAAGAAACGATATTCAGAAGTTTCAAGGTTGCAGTTCTTACAATAGTGCACAAAATCGAGAATATATATATATAAAAAGGCAAGATGTTTGTGTGTATGTGTGTCTGTTTATCTGCCTGTATGTCTGTATTTTTTCAGCCCTTTTATTTTAGCTTTTGCTTCGAGTTTGGCTCTAAGTGGGTATAATTGTAGTTCTTTGTCTCAGCCATGATACCATTTATTCAGAGGACTTTTTTAGCCTTCAAAATTCAGTTTACAATGAAAAAAAAACATTTGATATCGATACCAGGAAATCAAAACTTGACTTACATCCATTCATTTTTCTTTCAGTCTACGGTTTCGCTTTAACTGGAAACGACTATTGCTTTTTAGTTTTTCATGCCAACGTCCAAAGAGTCTGAGCTCCAGGACCATGGATTAGTTTTAAAGCTTTCATTACACCTGAGCAACGGCGGGCTATACTGTTAGTAATTCATAAAAAAATTAAAAAAAGGAAGAAAACTATACAAGATTTACTGGAAAACATAGGGGATCAAATTGATTATTACAAAAGTAATCAGACAAATTGATCATTTAATTTTTTCTAACGGCTTATTAACCTTTAATATGCATATATCAGCCAGTTAAGTGTCATTTGTGATAAACGCTTGGGTACTCATGTTTCGAAAGAGACATGATTAACTAATGAAAAGATTTTCCAGCAGTGGGTTGCTATTACATTCTACGGTAGACTGGTTGCTAAGCAAAGCTATAAGACCCGAGCTACCCTGCTATTTAACCCATAGCTAGAGGGAGAAAAGATAGATTAATACCTTTTTCAAGTGTATTTGTGCGAAAGTGAATAAAATAAATTTGACTGGAATTCGAACTCGGGTCTTTAATTTTTCATCTCGAGTCTATATCAATTATATATATATACAAAGTGCAGTTATATACGTCTAAATTATGCAAATATGAAAATAACACTGACGTCATGCAAAAAAGATATATTTGGCAAAATTGCACAGACATATTATGAAATCCTGAATAGTAAATTTATTCAATGAAATAGCTATCGGCTTCAACCACGGACTCCAGACTTCAGAATCTCTTCTGGACAGTCTCTTAGTTTAAGATGGTGTATGCTGCCATAGTCCTTGCCTTCAGTTCATCTTTGTTGATACAGGAGTTTTGTTCAACAGCGTCCCACATATAATAATCTAAGGAGTCTGGTGAGTTTGATGGCCTGATGTAAAGGGTAATTCGGTTGCAGAAACTGTCTGACAGCCATAATTGGGTGCGCTTTTTCTTACAGACTGTGTCCGGCTGACACTTCTATACTCAGCAGTCGACAAAATTAAAATCAAGCAACACGCATGTGCGATAATAAAGTGGCGACAATTTACCAATCGCACCCTGTAGTGTTATATACGTTTTTTTTTAATTTTTTTTTAGTCTTTTGTAAAGAGACATTATTTGAAATATAAATAGAAAATAGAAAATACATGTCACATAGTAAAATAAATGTCCTCAGCACTGTTTATGAATAAATGAACATACATTCAAAAACCAGGAAGTAAATGGCAAGACGCAGAAAAAAATATTTTTTCCCTGCATGTTATAAAGTTACTGTCATAAGTTGCAGAGAAAGAAAGGTTAACATTACATCTGTCAAATGTTGTGATAGTGGAAACATGTTCACGACAAAAATCAAGATACATTCCATCGGAAATTATATATATATATATATATATATATATATATATATATATATATTAAAAACAGAAATAGGGGTTGTTACAACGAGAGAAATTAGCATAGAAGAAAAAAGTACTAGAAGCCGTGAACGTTTTGTTTAAAGTGTAGAATTAATATTAGTATTAATATTAATTGCATTTTTGTATAATATATTAAGTCTCCACAATGGTATTTGTGTCACTACACGTGTTTCTGGTTTAAAGTTGATTCTCTTCAGGCGAATAAACTCGTAATTTTACATATCGAGATTTGTTTGTCTTTTTCACAGCCTAAAATACCGTGTATATATAGATAAGTGGTGAGCAGGTCAGGAAGTTCATACGCGTGCGTGTTTCTTTGTTGTTGTTTTTTTCAAATTTGCTTGTAAATCTCTTACGATCTGGGAATCATTCACCTTTCGTTGGCCAGAAAAACTTTTTGCATTAACTTACGAAATTTGCGTTCGTCTTTATACTTAAAAAAAATTTCGATTTCGATTGAATTCTACGAGTCATCTAGTTCTATCATCCACCTGCTCAGGCCATTCAAATATGTTATCCGCTGTATTACTCTGTCTCTTTTCTCCTCTATCTGGCCTGTTAGTATCAGGTTCTCCAAGCCTTCCTTAATCATTGCGTGTTCCAGTAACTTTAGTTGTCTCTTCCTGATGCTCAATATTAATTTTCTTTTCATTTCCATCCTTTTCAAAGCCTCATCATTGCTCATACGCTCGGGCTATTCTTCTGTAGAATCACATTTGAGTTTCTTTAAGTTTCCATTTATTTCTGATGATATTGTCCTTCATTCAATGACATATTAAAGAACTGACATCACATAGCAACCCAGTACTCTTTTCTTTGTTCCTAGCGAAACTGTCCTGTTTCTTAATACTTTACTCAGTTTCTGGAACGCGTCCTTCGGCATACCAATTCGCCCTCGGATCTTTGTGTTGCACTTTTCGTCTTCTGTTAGAACACTTCCAGTTATTTAAATTTTTGTACCTGCTTCATTTTCGTATTCCCCACCTCTATTTAGCATTTTGGGCTGCTCTTTTGGCTGATGACCATGCATTCGGTTTTCTTGCAGTTTATTTGTAGTCTTTCTTCAGTTACCTTATTTAGAAGGTATTCTACTTTCCTTTCGTGTCTGCAATCAGCACTGTACCTTCTGCGTACCTTATGTTGTTTAAATTGTGGTCTCCGATGACAAATCCTGGCATAACATCTAGGGTCCCCAAAATGATCTCGCACATATGTTTGAAAATTATACGTCATAATTCTTGTTCAATTCATCATTTGTAAGACTAGATATAATCCGGAGCAGCTTATGCACAATTCTTTCCTAGGGTTTTTTAAGAATTGGTCGATTGGCCATATTTGTTCTTCTAGCTTTCTCTTACATTTGTTTCGATGTTTTATGAAACAGAACGTATCATTAACTTCATATTTATGCAACGTACACTGTATATTATATTAAGCGTTCATAATGGTATTTGTGTCGTTACACGTGTTTGTAATTTAACGTTGATTCTCTTCAGACGAAAATCTCGTGACTTTACATATCAGGATTTATTTGTCTTTTTGACAGCCTAAAGTACGGTGTCTATATAGATAAGTGGTGAGCAGGGCAGAAAGTACATACGCGTGCGTGTTTCTTTGTTGTTGTTGTTTTTTTTTTCACACTCGCTCGTTAAATCTTTTCTGTTTTAGGAATCGTTTACCTTTCGTTGGCCAGAAATTTTTTGCATTAATTTACGTAATTTGCGTTCATCTTTATACTTCAAAATAGTTTTCGATTTCGATTCAATTCTATGAATCATCTAGTTCTTTTTGTTGTTTTTGAACACTATTTTTTGCAATAGTTCAGGATTATTTTAACGCGATTGAATTTAGTGTGTTTGTGCGTCTGTGTGTGTGTGTGTGTGTGTGTGTGTGTGTGTGTGTGTGTGTGTGTGTGTGTGTGTGTGTGTGTGTGTGTTAGATCATTCATATTGTTTTGTTGAGGGAAGGCTTGTATATTTTTATGAATATTTCATCCTGCATCATCAGTGTGTCATAATCTGTATTAGGCATTACTCTGAATTTACCTCCACTGCATTCTTGTAAGAGTTGGGAAACGTACAATTTCCTGTTGTTGGCTAGTTTAATGTTAATTTTGTGCAAGACTACTTTTTTATTCAGGACTTGTGTAGCCCCGGCGTATATTTTTGCGTATTCATCGCATTTTAAAGCCTAAATTACGTTTTTAAAGTTGCAGTTCAGATTTGTTATTTCGAATGCAGATATATTTTAATGTGTTGAGATTTTCCTTTTTGTATATCATATTACTCTGGAAAATATCCACTGAGCTCTCTGTATAGATTTTTCTTTGTAATAACCTATATTGAAAAGACCTGTTTGGATTATCTGTTCAGAAATTTGACATCATTACGTATATATATATATATATATATATATATATATATATATATATAGGTCAAATATTCAAATAAGTTGATAGTAGAGCAAACTGGGATCCCTGGCCTTGCTTGACACTCAATCAAAAACCTGTCCCAATTGGCTTATGAAATCCACCTCTCAAAAATTACTCGCGTTGAAACCCAACGAATGTGGCGAGGATCTATCTATCTATCTATCTATCTATCTATCTATCTATCTATCTATCTATCTAAGTGTGTGTATGGAGGGTGTTTATATATATATATATATATATATATATATATATATATATATATATATAACTCCCCTGAATTTTTAATACTGTTTTTAATACTAATTTTTAGTACAGTTCAAAAAACAAAATCAAAATCAGTAACACGTAAGGCAGAAGTCTATAGCAGTATGTGAAACAACATTAATATTCAAAGATTTTACCGCGACCCACATGCCAACACTTAATTAAAAAACACGACAAATACAAAACGAATTTTTTGGTCATTTCTATTTGTCGTCTATTTCAAATAAAAATACCCACTATAATAACGTTTCTTTTAATAAAAACATCGGATTAGAAATAAATCCATTAACTCCTTAAAATTGATATATTCGTCTCTTTTACGTATTTACCCACAGAAAAGGGCAAATGCAGCACATACTCACACACACACACACACACACACACACACATATATATATATATATATTGGTTGACGTGGGTATGCATACATACGCCCATTATCATGTCTATATGTTAAAGCTTGTCTCTGGGATATTCTAAAAACAGCCTTTACTATGTCCTACTCGAGTCGAATATCTTAAAATCTTTTGCAGCCTACATATTTTTCATTTATTTTTTATTCATTTTTTGTCACGTCTTTTTGAATCACAACCTTTATGGCGAGTAAGCTTAAAACTAAGCTTTTCACGTTTAGCTATATATATATACATATAATTCCTTTTCTTTATTTTTATTTTCAAGACATCAATTTTTAGCATTGCATGTAGGAAGGAAAAAACAAGAACAACAGAAAAAAAACGGATGGTAGCATTTTCTACAGCCCGAGTGGAATTTAACATGAACGAAAACTCAGAACGCAAGGAATAATCGCAATCCAGCCGATAACGACTACGATCCTAATTATGTCTTTCTATAAAAGCAATAAAAAAGATATATAAGGAATCCTTACATGTTCAAAGCTTACAAAAACCTTCCAATTGCAATAAGTAACTGCCTATGACGCAACGCTAACCTTGAGTCTTAATAGATACGAAATGTGTATGAATAGCGAGAGAAGATCAGTGTGCGAAGCAAGCAACGAATGAATGAACAACTTGCTCTCTCAATCAAACATCTGAAAAAAAAACTAATTTCGACTCGATGAAAAAGGATACAAAAACATGGAGGGCAAATCACTGAAGATATAAACGATAACGAATATCTGCATTCCATTTTCGTCTAGTTTCTTCCCTTTCCCTATAACGTCATTAGAAATTATTGAAAAAAATATAATTTTTCTCTCGGCCTCTTGGCGGTTAAACCTCACTTCAATTTTTGATAAATCTAAAAACGTTCAAATGTCACATTAGCCAATTGAGAAAATATCTTGAATATTCGTAAAATAAGAAGAAGAAAAAAGACTATGACAAAATAAGAATCCATCAAATTGTAAGACCGTTTGTGCGACTTGTGAGAAACATAAAACCTTTGGAGTCAATGTGCGAGTTACAAATGGTTTGCCATTAGCGCAGAAATTAGAGGTGTATTAAGTAAATTGCTCCAATTATACGCCAAAAAAGTATAAACCTTAAGTTTGAGCCTTTGATACACTCTCGTAGATAGACTATTTGGCAAAAAGAGAGAAAGAGAGGGAAAACGATGAAAAACTCTATCAAGAAAACATTATATAATAACTAGGAAATATACGTTGAAGGAATATCTATCTATATATCTATCTATCTATCTATATATATATATATATATATATATATATGCATGCATGCATGTATGTATGTATGTGTATGTGTGGTGTGTGTGTCTGGTGTCTGTGTTAACCAATAATACACATCGATACACACAAAAGATTATGCTGCGTCAAAGAATTCAGAAGAAAAATTTCAAATAGCGTGTTTCGCGAAGATGCTCTACAGTCAAACAGATTTCGCAAAATATCGAAAGTTAGAGCATTAATACTAAGAGAAAAAATGTAAATTAAATACAAGTTAAGATTTAATTTTGTTGACTAATATACATACATACACACACACACACACACACACACACATATATATATATATATATATATACATGTGTGTGTGTGTGTGTGTGTGTGTGTGTGTGTGTGTGTGTGTGTGATCACCGAAGTTAACAAGAAGAGGTGAGATTCTGTTTCATGCTAAACGCAGTTGTCAGGCCTAATGATCTGCGTACAACTTATCCGGGATATTGAGCAATTTTATCAAAGCATAGTATATACTAAAAATGATATTTAAGCACACACACGCAGTATATATATATATATATATATATATATATATATGTAAAAAGAGATAATAACTATACCCGTGTCGAAAACCCTTCCACGTATCTACGATGAAGGGAAAAAATGGTTTTAAAAAGAAAGAGCTAAGTACATGAACATCAGTCAAAAGAGCACAGACCGAGTCACCACGTAGCGCAAAGAAAAAATCCCGACACGAGCATTCAACTAACAGAAAAGCGTTGAATACTTAGGTAGAGCGGAATAAATAAAGAATACCTAGCGAGCCAGACAACCTACCTAGGTTTCACCTAAATAAACGGATCATCAGGGAAATCAGGTTGTCTGGCTCGCTAGGTATTCTTTATATATATATATATATATATATATATATATATATATATATATATATAATTATATATTAAAAAAGGATTAATTCAAAGATGTTGAATGGCCATTTCGATATAAAGATCCCCACGGGGGACGACACATCACCTCAGCAACAGAAAAAACCTTTCAGAAACATCTTTGAATTAATCCTTTTTTAATATATATTTGCTCTGTAATATTTTATTACATGGAGCTCTCTTCCTGTATCATTTTTTAATATTAAAATAAATTTTTAATATTAATTAGGATCGGGTTTTTTGGAATTTACCTTCCTGCTTTTTTCCCTTGGATTGAAGTATCTGAATTAAAATATATATAATTATATATATATATAATTGACAAGAGGAAAACTATCTTTAGCCGACGCGTTTTTTTCCTCTGAGTGAGTTTATCAAGGTAAATGTAAAGGTTTATTTTGCTGCACGTCTTTATGTACAAAAGCAAGTATGTCACGGGTTTAAAAATACTTTTAAAGTTAAAAACCTTTATAAATATACATCATGGTGATTGAAATGTCAAGAGAGAAGTCAGAGTGACAAAATTTAAAGTCTGATGAGACAAATCTAAGCGAGTAATATTCAATAAATATATACATATTTTTAAAAAAAATAAACGAATGTTGTTGAGATTGTGATGCTTTGGGATGGACGTACACTACCGGCCATAATTATTAGGCCACCACAGTGTTATAAAAAATTATGTATTTCATACTATTTCTTAGTATTTATTGCCAAGTAAAAAAATTGTAAATGAAAATAAAATGGTTCTTTCGTTCATACTGTACATGTGCATCAAATGAATTTATAAATATTTAATAATTATCTATATTGCAGTTTCATTCATGAAAAAATGAAGAAAATTTAGGACGAGTTCATCTGTGCTTCCTTGCTTTGTAAATTTTTGCAAAGTAATAATAACAAAAGAAGCATTCTATTTTCATTTAGAATTATCCACTAAAATAGGATGAAATATATCATTTCCTTTAAAAAACGGGGGTGGCCAAATAATTATGGCCGGTAGTGTATGTGCTGTACGTTTTTAAAAACTTAAGTAATAGATTTAACATTTTTTTCTTATTTTTGCGTCTGTATCAGTCAGTTAGTTAAGTGCCATTCGTGATAGACGCTTGGGCGATCATGTCTCGAAAGAGACATGACTGACTGGGCAGAAGATTATCCCGCAGTCGGTTGCCATTACTTTCTGCGGTAGACCGGTTGCCAGCCAAAGCTATAGAACCCAATCTGTCCTGATATTTAACCCATAACTGGAGGGAAGAGACAGATTAATACTTTTCCCAAGGGTATTTGCGTGTAAGTGAATGCAAGGAATTCAGATGGAATTCGAACTCGAATTCGAATTATTATTTTCCCTAGTCATTCTTTTCTAATAACTTCCTGTATGATGGTGGCGTTGATGACTAAATAGACCAACACTTGTAAGGATGAGACTAACTGCCTAGCAATCTTAGTGGAGGACGAGGTTGATTTTCACGAGCCTTTCTGTCTTATCGTTTAACTTCTTTTTCTATTCTGGTCGCTTCGAAGGTTCTTGCTTTCTATTTTGAAGAGAGTGACAAGAAAGGACTACAAATAAACTGCCAGAAAACCGAATGCATTGTCATCAGCAAAAAAGAGCAGCCCAAAATACACGAACCAGGTGTAGGATACTAAAATCAAGCAGGTACAAAAGTTTAAATATCTGGGAAGTTTTCTAACAGAGGACAGAAAGTGCGACACAGAGATCCGAAAGCGAATTGGCATGGCAAAGACCGCGTTCCATAAGCTGAGTAAAGTATTAAGTGACAGGAAAATTTCACTAGAAACAACGAGTACTGGATTGCTATCTTGTGTCAGTTCTTCAACAGGGCAGTGAATACTGGACAATATCATCAAAGATGAAAGAAAAACTTGAAGCAGCTGAAAAGTGGTTCTACAGAATGATGCTGTGGATATCATGGACCGGGCATGCTAGCAATGACGAGGTTTTGGAAAGGATGGAAACTAAAAGAAAATTAATACTGATCATCAGGAAACGACAGCTAAAGTTCTTGGGACACGCGATGAGGAAGGAGAGCTTGGAGAACCTCATACTAACAGGCCAGATAGAGGGAAAAAGTGACAGGGTAAAGCAGCGGATAACATATTTAACGGGTCGAAGCAGATGAATGGCAGAACAGGCGTTGCGTGGTGTAAAAGGAGAAAACGTGCTAAGAGACACCAAGGATAGGGAGACGTGGAAAGCCATATTCGCTTACGTCCTGAAAGCACAAGGCACATAGATGAAGATGATTGGGATTGAACATCGCTAGTTGGTACGGTTCTGAGTGCGTATAACGATTTAGACATATTCAGTGTTGTTTCGAGTTGGTCCTTGTATTTTCAAAGAGTTGGTCCATGTATCTTCGAAGAGTGCAACACCGTGATTTCTTCCCTGAAGTGTGCTCACTGAATAGGACATGGCGCGGAAACATTGACTCTCATTTCTGCTAAATGTCATGACCATTGAAGGCGGTGTTTAATAATCAGCTGTTCGAGGTTTCAGCAGTTGGCTCTTTCAAAGACTTTGGTGTTGGCCCCATAGTAATTCAATTTGATGTTCAAGATTGAACAAAGCTTTGCTATGGAAAGCGTTCGAAATTTAGATATTTTAACGATATAGATGTATACAGATTTACGTATAAGTCTATAAAGATGTATGTACGGCCTTGTGCAAATGAATTGAAACAACTACTTTAGTTTTTTTCTTTCACCTACTGTCAGATTTAGATCCACAAAAGTTACAGGGTGTAATCGATTTCTATTTTTTCTCCAGATTAGGTCATTTGAATTAGTGCACAGTAATATGTATCTAATCACAACACAAACTGGCAAGTCTTACAGAGAGATCACGTAACTTGTTGGTATCAGCCTTTCAACAGTCAGTCGTGTTATCAGGGCAAAGAAACAAACAAGAACTATCAGTCTAAAACGTAAATGAAACTGCGGTCGGAAGAGAAAAACAACACCAAGAAGGACATATATGTGCTCAGGGAAATTGTGAAAGATCCTAGGAAGTCATTATTTGTTTTGTTTTTACAAGGGTGTACGAATGTATGCATATATGGGAGGGAATATCTATCTATCTATCTATCTATCTATCTAAACATTATTTAATATATATATATATATATATATATATATATATATATATATATAAAGAGAGAGAGAGACATATATACAGACAGACAGACAGCTGTATGCACATACGGATGTATTTACGGCTGGGAAATATGTTAATCTATCTATCTATCTATCTATCTATCTATCTATCTACATCTTTAAATTTATATTTATATATATATATATATATATATATATATATATATATATATATATAGAGAGAGAGAGAGAGAGAGAGAGAGAGAGATACATACATACATACAGACAGACAGACAGCCGTATGAAAATACGCATGTATTTACGGCTGACTGG